>JAYMTF010001358.1:0-23920 GCA_036897485.1 Pelargonium nanum | reverse complement strand
TCTGATGCTGAAGAGGTGGTGCGTGCTTTGCAGACCGAAGATAAGAGTAGTTTCAATGTCTTGGGTCTGATAGTTCGGGACATTTTGTCTATTTCTGCTGATTTTGTTTTAGTTTCCTTTTGTTGAATTAGTCGGTATACGAACCGGGTGGCTCATGTCTTAACTAGGTCGTCCGTTTTTAGGTCAGACATAGTAGTTTGGTTAGGTTTGCAACCTCCTATCAATGTTTCTCATTTGATGATGTCGGAGATGGTTATTAATTTATATAGGAAAATGCTAAATGTCCCAAATTTTGTACAAAATTTTCTGTACAAAATGACTTGGCATTCAATGTGGCGAATAATTTTTTCGTATTTTTGTAGTTTAAAATTAATTTTAACGAATAACAACCCGACGTATATGATACCACCACCCTCCCATGAATTTCTGGCGCGGAGCGCCCGGTTTATCAAACTTATTACACACGTGGCGCATTGTGATTTGACCAACTAACCAATACAATATTTGATGTGTCATGTCTCTTTTATTGACACATCATTTTGTACAATTATTGTTGTACAAAATTTTGTGAATATAGCATTGCTCATTAATATATGAGACCCGTTCAAAAAATAACAATGGAGACTAAATATTTTTTTAAAAAAATTATAATCCAACTGTGTAGATATATATCAAGTTTTTTTTTTTTTTTTTTTTTTTGAAGTCGATATATATCAAGTTTTAAAGAACCCTAACCATGCATATAATCAGCTAAACACATCACATACACAAATTAAAGTTCAAATAATTATCAAATACCAGATTATCTAGCTTTATGGTTTATATATATTAAAGTGGGGATTAAACGTGGTGGGTTATGGTCATAATCATGATAGAAGTTTTTGGAATATTCCTAACATCATGACTTGAAATAGAATCAATGTCACGTACCATTTGCTCTAAAGGCTTTTAAACCAATAATTTTGATATCTCGTTCAAGTTAGCTGATAATGTTTGTCATATCAAATTTGATTTTGACTATTTTGTTTGGATTTAATCACTAGAATCAATTCGATTTGGATTGATCTTAACTTAACCATAATAAAATGTCATGCCTTCTATTTTGTAACTTATAAAGACAATGGTATATCTATAGGCATATATTATGTCTTATTTTGTAAGGCTAAATGTTCAATTTCACTCTATATTTGTCTTGTTTATCTTCATTTTATGCCTATTTAATTTTTTTTAGTTTGTAACAATGGACATCGTATACAACGCTCATTAATGTTAGATCTCGTACATTAACGGACGTTTTAAAGGACTCAAGCCTCACTTCAATCCTTAGAACAATTTCAACATAACTTTTATAACATGAGGACGATCGACAACAACATTTTTAGTGCACCTCGTTGATTATAAAAAATAGGTGCATCGAAAGCAAATTGTCGTTTCAAAGGTATAATTAAAAGTGTCAAACCTGATGAACTGTTGTGCAATTCAAATGAACGGCCTGCACATTTTCACCGTCTAAATTACCGTCACACGAGCTTGACAAGCATGGATCGACCCTCCATATATTTAGTCAACATTTTTTTTACAACCCAAAAAAACAAACTTTAATAACCAAAAACAAAAAAACAAACAAACTTAGCTGTATTGGATAAACATATTAGAATTGCCTTGTTGAATGGAGAAATCTGGGAAAAGAAATGGATTCATTCAAATGAACAGTGTGTTTGGTTTAATTATGGGACACTTCACTTTAAATTAAGTCTAATTGAATTGAAGAAGAGATCAAGAATTAGTAAACATGCATGCATGGCAAGTTGAAGTTGACGTGTCCGGAGAAAAGGAAAATTATTGAACATCAATTGATTGTTTATGTTTATGGTTAAAGAGTTTGAATCTATGCCAGAATGTTGATTGTTGTAGTGGTTAATCGATTCAGCAAACGGGATGAATCCATAACTTTTATTTATCGGGATAAAGCGATAAGCTTAAGAGTTGATACGAGTCTAATACAAAATCAAGTATTTGTGAACTTTGAGCAAAAAGAATTGATATGAGAAGTCAACAGAGACAAAAATGAAATGAGACGAATGGTTATATGTGAGCTAAAGTACGTGTTTCAAATAAGCTGGATGACATTTTATCATACCTCTATGTTAGCAAGATAGTCGATTTAAAAGCATTGGAAACGAGTTGGATGACATTTTAAGTTAAAGAGAAATAAGATTGAGAGAGCGTTATCACTACACGAGCTCCACTGGTGGACGAGTCTAGACTATCTCCTTGTGAATATCTATTATTGTAAAATAAGCTTTGAATTCTCTCTAATATTTAAGTCCGAACCTTAAATACATATCAAGTATCAACATTACTCAAGTACCACATATAGTAAATTGAATGCATCTTCTTAATGTTCATGTTTGACTATTTATAGTAAATATTTGTTCATCTTTATGACCGTCATTATGTATTTGCCACTATGCAACGCATTAATTTTCGTATTTCTCTTGTGGACTCAAATGTTAGGCCAACGTCTCTTTGTTGCCATATGAGCTACGACGTGTCTCTCGTCGGGTACTAGTCATACCTATCGTGTTTGATATCTTCGTAAATAATGATACATAATTTATATGGGTTTGTTTTTTACAGTTCAAATTAGCACATATATGCCCCATACTTGATTTACGTTCCACCCAATTTTTCATGTGATCATTTGAAAGTTCCATAGTTACATTAAAATTACTAAGTACTTTAGAGTGCTACACAATAATTCACATGCGAGATTCTTACTCTCACGCCGAAAGTAAATTATAGAGTTACCATTGTTCGTCCAATGAAAATTGCAGATCAAACATAGACGTTAAGTAAAAATCAATGTGTTGCAAAGTAGAGAGAGTAAAAGCGTCAAATAAAGTATCAAATGTAACTCACAATAGTAGTAATGTGTAATGCCTTACACCAAAGTTTTTATTCATTTATATAATAACTTCTATATTGTGATTTGTGGAAAGTTTTTTTTTATTTTATAAAAAAATGCTTTGAACTCAATCGTATGTGAAACTGAGTGGATTGTGAACCGAATCGCCAAAATTGTGGGTCATGTCAAATAAACTATGGACCATTTTAGATCAATTGTATGAGAAATTGAGATGAAATAAATGAGTTCAAATAAATATGTATCATTATAAAGTTAAGGTAATGTGCATCCTAAAGTGTTAATGGACTAAATCTTAACTCACATCACACAATAATCGAAAATTAAACTATCTCTTTTACACTCAACTTTTTATATACATCGTATGTGTAAGACGACACAACTGAAATGACACCTGTAGCATTCAATTCAATTCATGCATGTTTTCACATTGCCTTTTTAATCCTCACACATAAAACAAGTTTATAATTTGTAATTTATAAGAAACTCAACAAACATGTTATGTTTGCTTATTTTTTTCACACATATGTAAAAGGAAAAGGAGAAAGTAAAAATTAAAGCATGCACTTTCTATCAAGATGTGGATCAAATGGTAAACCATAAAAAGCCTGAACTAAAGCCATTTAAATTGAATGGACAATAAGCAAAGCAAGAGCACCATACCCATTTCAAATTCAAGATGCCAAAATCAATTACAAGAGATTAAAAAAGAAACAAAAAAACTAAAAGCTAAAGGCTTTTGATCTGTAAGCAACTCAAATTTTGCCTTCAAGGTGTCTTTTTTTGCATTGAATTTGATTTCACAACCAACCACAGTACTTGAAATTAGAAATCTCTTTTCTCCTTATCCTTTTCTTTTTCATGTGGACTACACATATATACCATTTATTAACATCAATCAAAATATTTTTGACTCTCAATGTGCCACTAAGCTTACCATTCGGATTTTGGGTCGATTCGGATCAAGTTTTGAAAACCCGAGTCAAACTAGTTTAACTTGATCGGACTCGAAAAGAGCACGAGTTTTCAAATTTTGAGTTTGAAAATGTGCGAATTTGTAATTTTAAAGGATAAATTACGACCCAAAAGTTGGTTACACACATTTTATGAAAACTAAGTTGAATTTTGTATGCCTAACAGTTTGATTATGGAAGCTCTACAGTCCATTAACTAAATTAAAATACTTTAGAAATTTAGTTTTTGAATACATCATAATAGAGCTTATAATTCGGAGTCGAATAAAAAAAACACGATTCAACCATTTTTTGGGTCAGTTGATTGTATTCAAAGAATATCGCGGATTGGGTTGGATCAGATAAGCTTGCGCAAATCCAAACATTTTACACTAAAATATGATGTCCATGATCCAATGATAGAAATTCAAACTCCTTTTTAGTCAGAATCAAATAAACCAGAATTTGAGATCACGCCTAGATCTCTCATATCAGATAACTTTTAAACCGAATTGAACTTCAAATGTTCGCGAGAGCGGGTCCAAATTAGCGTTAGCATGATCAATAATACAATTTTAAAAATGGTATTGATAATATATTTATTTCAAATTTTCTTTGCCCCAATGTTTAAAACATTAGCTGATGTTGATGCGTGACTAATGGTGACGTGTCGCTCTTCCGATTCCCGTTGCAGAAAATAGCCTGCGTTTGTTGTCAGACACACACCGTAGAGCACGGCCAGCGTGGCAATTTCAAGTTGGTGGGCCACCACTGCATGAGTCCCCTACGGGTCCTACTCGTGTGTGCAGCGCGTGGTCCTGCGTCTGGTCATTTTCGTAATTTTACCAGCCATCGTTGGTCATGGTCAAGAAAGGCGTGTGTCATACGCACTGTAAAGCTGAGTCTGCAAATTCTGACGGTTGGAGACTTGGAGTTGGTCATTTCTATTTTATTATTATATTATTATTTATATTGTTTAGTGTCACGAAATTAAAAGACAATCGCTAGCATTTCTCTATTCTCTTCACCAAAGTGGTCAATTTGGTCGGTCACTTAAATCACTTTCTTGCATGGTCTAAAATACCCTTATGTTTATGTCATTGCCACAAAGTGTTCTACTTTCTTTTTGTTTTTTTAAGTAACTCATTATATTTTCTTTTAAAAAAAAACTCATTTTACATTAATTAATAATCATCGAACGTAACAAATTTAAAATCTCATTAGGAGCTTGTAAATCATTTACATCTCTACATCTGACTAAAACGCAACGACGTACTATAAGTGTAAGTCATCTGATTTGCAGAACTACCTACAAAACAAAAATTGATACTAGTAATTTGTGTAACATGATTCAAAGTATCATATACAATCAAATAGAAAACATTGATTTCATCATCCTCTTCGATCTTCACAACTACTAAGAGAGTCCGCCACAAAATAACTTCCAACAAAAGAAAGAAAACAAATCTTCCAACGCGAGAAGACAAAACTAACCTTTCAACAAGAAAATACATACCACAACATTCACCAAAATAGTAAAAACAAACTAAAAGACTAATATAACTACTCAAATACAGTTCAAAACAAAAACATGAAAATATCAATTTATTTGTAATATTAATACTTTCACAAACTAGCTAATAATGAATGCAAAAATGATAATATGCTGCAAGTGAATCCAATGAGAGGAGCTAATAGTAATGATGAACCAACGCAAAAACAATAATAATTAGAGTGAAAATACTATCGCTGTACTTTTTTTACGAAAAATAATTAGGCACATAAATGCAACACGGCACATCGGTGGAAAACAAATAAATGTTTTAAGAAAAAATATAATGGAGGCGAGGTTAATTCCGACATTTCAAGCAAGCGGTGTTCACACGCTATAAAAACCTCCATATTAATCTCCATCTAATCTAATCCTAAATATTTTGAAAGCAAGTGTTTACTATAAGCAGCTCCTCTGTTTCGCAAGTCTTGTGACACTCTCAATGAACAAAAGCAACACACAAGCTCTAGCTCAAGCTCAAGCACCACCTTGATCTTCTCTTTCTCTCCAAAGAACACCTCATCGCCACGGAAATGCTGGGTCGGGACCTCCTGATCCTGTCCTTCGCCGCCGTTTTGGTCCCGGCGTCGCTCGTTTTCTCTGCTCTTCCGCCGACCATTCTTCCTCTGGAGAGGGCTTTTCCGGCGAACCAGGTGGTGCCCCCGGAGGTTCTCCGAGCTCGGGACCGTTCCCGGCACGCCCGAATCTTGCAGACGACCGTGGTGGGAGGTATTGTCGACTTCTCGGTCGAAGGTTCCTCCGATCCGTACGTCGTTGGGTAATTTTAAATATCGTTTGGTTTTTGCCCTTTTGTTCTTCTGATTTGGAGCTTTTTTTGTTGCTAAGCTTTGATGGGGTTTGGGTTTGGGTTTGGTCTGGAATTGGTAAATTGAATGCGAGTGGGTCTTTTTGGTGTGTATGTTTTTGTGATATTCAATGTTTCATTCTTTATTTTCCCCCTCTTTTTCTGTGTCTGCATTTATTGTGTGCGGTTGTGCCATTCCAATTTGTTTCTCTTCGGTTTCTTCGAGTACTTTGTTTGGTTGCTGGGAAAGATAGGAAAACTCGAAGGAACTAGGAAAAAAAAGAAGAAAAGGAAAAAAAAGCATTTCTTGTCTGTTCTTGTTCTTTTCATTTTTATCATAAACAAATGATTTATTTTTCTTTTTAGCTTGCAACTTGATGATGCCATGTGATTATAATTTTGCTGCGGTTTGGAAATTTTACACAAACCATGCTTATTTTTGAGAATTTTCACTGTAGTTGATGCCCAAGTTTTGATATAATTCTATTTTATATTTGAAATGTTGACTAATTTTGGTTATTTTTTCTGAATGGGTCAATTCTTGTTTCTCATCTTTATCTTCTTATTGGGTTATTGTTTTTGGGCAGGCTTTATTATACTAAAGTGAAACTGGGTTCTCCTCCAAGAGAATTCAATGTGCAGATTGATACCGGAAGTGATATTTTGTGGATTACTTGTAGTTCTTGCAGTAATTGCCCTCAATCTAGTGGACTTGGAGTAAGATTTCAATCCTTAATCCTTTTTATGACATTTTTTCTCTCATGCTATTTGAAGCGGCAATATCGTTTATATGTTTTACAGGTTCAGCTCAATTTTTTCGATGTAGCCAGTTCATCAAGTGCATTTGTGGTCCCCTGTTCGGACCCAATGTGCTCTTCATCAGTTGATGCAGCCACTCAATGCTCTTCTCAGAGCAACCAGTGCAGCTACGCATTCCAGTATGGAGACGGGAGTGGCACTTCAGGTTATTACGTATATGATGCCTTGTATTTTGACATGATTCTTGGGGAGTCTATGGTTGTCAACTCTTCAGCTGCCGTTGTTTTTGGGTGAGCTACTCTTAACTTGCAAAAAAATAGCAGGTGTTCAAGTTATGTAAAATTTAACATTTTTCGATAGGTACAAAAGCTCTATATAACTAATTTAGTACTAGCATTAAACTTCATTTGCAGCTCGACCTTGAAAGTTGATAGATTTATTAAGGCTCCAAAACGGCCATAGTTAATGCTGCTCAAAGTAGGGGTATCTTCTATGTCAAGAACGCTAACATAGACTCCCTCCTTCCCAAAATGAACGTCTTGTTTCCCTAAAAAAAATTGTCCCAAAATGAGTCTTCTCTTTCCTTTCTAAGAAGATAGTTACACATGAATTACCAATCATTCCCGTACAACAAGTTAGTTATAATCTTTTGAGTTTGTAACATTACATCAAATGCACACGGGGGTTTATGGATGTAAATCTCACTTGTCCTTAAATTTTCCCTCCAAAAAGGGAATACAAGACACTCATTTTAAGACGGAGGTTGTGACAAGTTGTGTTGATTTGTATCTCTTACCTATATTCTCTTAAATTAACATTTCTTTGTTTGGTGGTGTTGGCAATAGGTGTAGCACCTATCAGTCAGGGGACTTAACCAAGACAGATAAGGCGGTTGATGGAATATTCGGGTTTGGACGTGGGCATCTGTCTGTTATTTCACAATTATCATCCCGTGGGATTGCGCCGAAAATTTTCTCACATTGCTTAAAAGGAACTGACAAAGGAGGTGGTATACTTGTTCTTGGTGAGATTTTGGAGCCGAGCATTGTTTATAGTCCACTTGTGCCATCACAGTACGTCCTTTTCTAGCTAAAAATTTCCTTTATTCTGGCCATGCATTGTGTTTATATTGCATACTATCCCCTTACTCCTACTGATCCACTGGGCCTTGTCTTTTAGGCCACAATTTAATATATCAAATTCACAATTTCATTGTGAAAATGTATGGAACTATGAATGTGAAAACCAGATTTCTAACTGGTGCCTCATCAACTAAGGATAAATAGCCATTTACTAGTGCACCAGTCATGTGCATATTGGTGCTTCTTGTATTGGATTAACACTAAATCACTAACACACTAATTTCGGATGAAGTACACATACTTTGTTATTGTCATCAAGTTGGTATCTTAGTTGATGGGGGTTTCATGTGTGGTAGACAGCTGGATTTGCTGGTATCTGGCTGCGGTATAGGTGGTCGAATGTGGTTGTGGAAATTGGATATTATGATTTGGAGTAAGATTCCTTTTTAAGATCTGAATGTTTTCTTGCATCATGTTTGGTGATCTGTCAGAAATTTTTCTTCTATGAATCAATTGTTAATTGGATTCCTTCAAGATATTAAACATATCCTGCAATCACATAAACTTCTCTGAAAATAAGGTCCATCTGGTTAATTGTAATCGGATTTGTGGAGACTTGAATTTGTCCTCCCTCACGCTTTCGATTGTGGGTTTAACCTTGATCTTTACCTTAGCTTTTATGTCCATTATTTCTAGGACATCTTTAGTCCTACAGGACCTTGACAACTATGAAAGTTTCTTTTACGCTTTTTATTGCATTTTCTTTTGTTAAATGCACTTTGTACATATTGAAAAATGGATATTTGCCCATAGTTTTTTGGTTTTAATAATACGCATAATCATGCTCTTCACAGTTGACAAAAAAATGTTAATTCTAATGTACAGCATGGTTGACTTTTTCCTAATATGAACTTTTCAGGCCTCATTATAGTTTAGATCTACAAAGCATTGCTGTCAATGGGCAATTATTGTCCATTAATCCAACAGTATTTGCAACGTCAGGCACTATTGTCGACTCTGGAACAACTTTAGCCTACCTTGTGGAAGAAGCATATGATCCTTTAGTCAATGCTGTAAGTTTGATTTCTCTTATGATTCAATGAAATTAGGTTTAATGGTGGCATAGAGGCCTATCGATTCTGTCTACATGCTCCAAATAATGCCCTAATTGTAAAGTATGATGAGTGAATCTTAAAAACCATTCGCCAAAAAAAAAAAAAAAAAACCATACGCCATATCTCTGAGAAGAAGCAAGAGTTGCTGCAACATGGTTGTTATCATCTGAAATATAAGGTGATAAATTGATGCTTCTTGGATATGACATTGATTTGTTGGCTGTGCAGATAACTGCTGCTGTTTCGCAATATGTGACGCTCACTGTTTCAAAAGGAAACCAGTGTTACCTCGTTGCAAATAGGTTCACTTTTGAACTTTGTTTTTTTTACTATAAATATGATAACTAGGTTCTGCTTTAAAAAAATAATGATAACTAGGTTCTATATTTGTGAATTGTGATGAATGATGATGGTTGTTATTTATTAATTTACATTTAAAATCTGACTGTGATCCTCATCCATGCTTTATTCAGCATCTCCGAGATATTTCCTCCGCTCAGTTTTAATTTTGCGGGCGGTGCATCCTTGTTCTTAAAACCAGAAGAATACCTTATACGTATGGGATTCGTAAGTTCATTGCTTTATGTGCCTTTTCTTGGATTCATCAATGTTGAACTGGACATGACTTGTGAGCTACAATTAGCTTCTAGGTTTAACGACTAGCTTTACTATTACAGGACAATGCTGCAGTGTGGTGCATTGGTTTTCAGAAAGTTCAACAAGGTGTCTCAATTTTAGGAGGTTAGACCTTTCACTTGGGCCTTACTTTAGACAACAGCTCGGTTTAATTTGGCTTGTACAACGAACTATTTACCTTGACCCCAATTTTTGAATCGTTCTAGTGCTCTTACTTTGAAAACGAAACATTACGGTGCTTGATCTTCAAATTGTGGGGTTCACATGAGAGTCAATGTCACAGATTTTTTTCTCTTTTTCTTCTTAACAAATATCTCGACTCCTTGTAGTTGTCTCTTCGCTTTCTAGAGTAGTTTACACAAACACACACACACTTATTCTCCATACTCTGAAGCCACATTTTATATTTGGGTAGAAACTAATCAAGATTGTTTTTTTTTTTATTTATTTATCAAAACTAGTCAAGATTGTTAATGCTTGTTTTGCTAGATTGTGCATTCGGGTTAACAAATCAAGAAACATCTGAGATATGATTTACAAACTTAATTCTTTCACTTTGCAGATCTTTTTCTGAAAGATAAGATCTTTGTTTACGACATGTCTCGTCAACGAATAGGATGGGCTAATTATGACTGTAAGTTACACTATCTTTACTTCACCGGTTGATGTTACATCTTAACCTATATCATCTAAACACATTCCAGGTTCGTTTTTAGGTTCATTATCAGTTAATGTGTCGGTAACTTCTGGGAAGGAGTTCATAAACGAGGGCCAGCTGAGAGAGAACAGCTCATCAAGAAATGAGGTGTTAGTACATATCATAGTTATGAGCAGTGTGGCTTTTCTTATACAGATGTTGGTATCATCCATGGATATTCAATTTTTTGTAAGTTAAATTCCCAAAACCTCAGAGTTAAAATTCTCCATTCTTTGTTAAATGTGTGTGGGATTGAGTCAGCTGATCTTGTTTATAAGTGATCAGATTCAGGAGCATGGCAAAGGAGAAGCCAAGCCATTGTAGGGCACCTTAAATTTTGTAGTAAAGTTTTATTTATTTGTTTATTTTTGGCTGTTAATGAAAATAGTGGTTTCTGTTACTGTGGGCTGAGATTGTAATTTTATTCCATTTGCGCATTTGTAGCATTGCATTCATTTTAGTTGGGCTCACTGGTAAGGCCCAGTGTGTTGGACCCATTTGTATTGGGCCCACCAAAGCCCGAGTTGTCTTGTGTGTTGGGCCTACTTGCGACAGATTCAAGTGGAAAAGTTGGGCTGAGAGTTTACACACTGTTGCAGTAGAGTTCATTTTCTTTTATTGTTTCCTCAAAAAGTTTAGGTTATTTTAATTAATTTTAAAATTTTCTTTCTACCACATGACCTTTGGTTAAATATAGAAGTGATAATTTATGTAAAAACATTTTAAGTTTATCCACTCATTTTTTTTATGAAACTTTATCCACTCATTTGAAAATGAAAAAAAGAACATTATTCGTTACTTAGTAATTATCTAATTAATAATTAGTGTAGAATAATAATGTATTAATTTGTTTAGAATAAAAGAAAAAATAGTGCTGTGAGAGAGAGACATGTCCGGAAAAAAGGGTGGGGTTTAGGAGAAGGCTTGGCTACGAGAGGTGTGAGTTTGTGAAGCGTTTTTTGAGGCATCTCCTCATTTTGAAGCAGTCCTTATCTTTTTTAAACTTGAATATGTGAAATTTATTGAATTTTAAAAAATAATAATAAATAAATTGGCCATTACAAAATCTATTGAAATAGTTATTTTTTAAAATTAAAATGTAAAAGTTCAGTAAAAAAAACATTCTAGTTTTGTTGTTTCCACTCCACTGTCATTTTGATCACAAACGGTTTAAAAAAATAATACTCCCTCCGTCCCAAAATTAGTGTCCTGTTTGTTTAAATTTTTGGTCCCAAAATGAGTGTCATGTTTCTATTTTTAGGTTATTATATTATTGTTTTTACCATATTACCCTTATCACTTATGAAGTGCACATGGACTACACATGGGGTGTAAGGGAAAAGTGAGGGTGATATTGGAAACACATTAAATAATTTGGTAATCCTTAATTTTTGCAAAAAATGGAAACAATGCACTCATTTTGGGACGGAAGGAGTAATATTATTTGTCCATTGACTATTTATTTTGTTCCATTCAAATTTGTTACTCCAACAATAACATTTTGTTTCGAATTGATCAAATTCATAACAAAATATATGTTGACGTGAATTTTTTTTGCTAACGTGACAATTACGTGTCACTTAACTTTGCTAAATTAGAGAATGTAAATATCTTCTTAACAAGATAAAATAATTGAGGTACCAAATAGATGTGGCGACCACGCCACTTTTTTTGTTCCAAATTGACTTCATCAGTTAATTTAACTAACATAAATCCCACGTAAAAATGAATAATTGTTTGTAGATCAAAATATAACATTTTTCATGATCTTATCAACCTTTAATCTCTTGAAATATTACTCTTAAATTAAATGATAAATAAATTTGTTTAATGGCACAATTATTGTTAGAGTAATGTTATATGTCCCAAATGTTGTACAAAAATAGTTGTACAAAATGATATGTCAATCAATAAGACATGACACATTAATCATTTCATTAACGGTTTGACATATTCACAACACGCCACGTGTACAATAATTCTAATAAATCAGGCACTCCGCGCCAAAAATATATGGGATGGTGGTGGAATCATATATGTCGGGTTATTTTTCATTAAAACTTAATTTTAAACAAAATCAAATATATAAATTTCACAAAGATTATCATGTCACTTTGTACAAGAAATTTTGTACAAAATTTGGAACCTTTATCATTTTTTTTGTAATTATTTACTAGTCTTCTAGACATGCATTTCTTTAATGGAGAGATATGTATTTATTTGTAATAAATGACAGACAATTACTACAAGTTTTCACCATTTTTCTTAATTGTGCAATTAGTTTTAACATATTGTTAATTAATGTTACTAAAAACTCCTCTAATATAACAAGGAATGTTACCAAAACTCTACCTATCAATGACATATTCATTCTCCCAC
Source organism: Pelargonium nanum (assembly GCA_036897485.1). Classification (NCBI taxonomy): domain Eukaryota; kingdom Viridiplantae; phylum Streptophyta; class Magnoliopsida; order Geraniales; family Geraniaceae; genus Pelargonium; species Pelargonium nanum. The sequence goes on along the minus strand of JAYMTF010001358.1, from coordinate 11,016 downwards.
TAATTCATAAAAAATGTTCCAAAATCGTTTAAGAAAGAAAAACGAAATTTATTTTCCAAACAAAACATAACATTATTACAAAAAAAAAAGTTTCAGACTTGTCTCTCAATTATTGATATTCGATTTAATTTTCGTTCTAAGTTGACCTCCCATATCAACATATCGTCATAATTTGATTAAAAATAAGTTTTCTATTATTATTTCAAATTGGCCAAATTTGTACCAAAGTTGAGTATTATTGGATTTTTTTTGTTGATATAAGGTACCGCGCGACGTTTAAATTAGCTAAATTTATTTATAACACCAAATCAAAACAAAATTACATAATCGATTGATGCGATTGTCGGGCCAATTTTATTCTGAAATAGTATGATTTGTAAATTTACTAAACTTAAGCGTGACATATTTGACATTTTAAACGAAAGAAAATGTTGATTTTTTTAAATTTTTTTTGCAACAATTAAGGTTTAAATTTGTTCAAATATATTTAGATAGTTGAGGGATCAAATCGAAAAAAAAAAAGAAATTTAATATCGATTCCGTAACATTTTTCAAAAATATTCCGTCATAATAAAACATATGGTTGAATTTTGTTTCTGTTTTTAGGGCATTAATTAATATTTAATTAGGGTATATATATTTCGAAAAAAAATTAGGGTATATAGAATTTTTTTAAAATGAAAAATCCATAACCGGTAACTGACGACACGCGCCAACCAAGCGCGTGAAACCTTGTGTAGCAACGGCCATGCAAAATCCGCACAGCAAATACATATTTTTCTGATTTGTCTCTGAATTACTCCTAAAATCCTAACCCAAACCCAATTCTCTGCTAAATCCAAACAAACTCTTCACACAATTCTTCTAAAACCTCATTCCCAATTCTCGCTTTCACTCCTTAATTACCATAAATAATAAAATTCAATTTTAATTATAAAAAAAAACTGAATAAATATATATATAGAAACGCCACTTTCGATTTTTGATCTGATCATCACCATCGCTTCCGTGTCTCCGATACGACGAAACCACCAACCCCATTGCCTGCGATTTTTCTCATTTTCGCTGCGTTCCGATCAACATGGCGGTTCCTGCGCCGGTCGCCGCCGCAACCACGGTGTCGCTCTACGTCGGCGACCTCCACCCCGACGTCACCGAGGGCCAGCTTTACGACGCCTTCAAAGAATTCAACACCCTCGCGTCCGTACGCCTCTGCAAGGACTCCAACACTGCTCAATCGCTCTGCTATGGCTACGTCAACTACCTCTCCAAACCGAATGGTATTGTTTGTTGTTGCGATCGTAATGTACTTCGTTTTTATTTGATTCGTTGTTGGTTCTGTTTGTGAATCGGGAATTGTGATTGTTATCGCTTTATTTGGGATTTAAAATCTCACAGATCATTGGTTATGTATTTTGTATGATTCTATTTATCAATCGGTGATTCAATTGAATAGTCTCTGGTTGGTTGTTTGGAGTAGATGAGGAATTGTAGGTTTTGGGTGTTAGGGTGATGAATTTTGGTAGACTGATTTTAGGTTTTTTGTGTTTGAGAATTGAACTAATGAATATTCAATAGGTTTCTCGGTTTTGTTCTGTTTCATTGATGTGGATTTTTGTAAACTACTCTGAACTAGAGGTTTTAGCATTATTAGGTTTGTCTTGATTGAGTAAAATTATACTATTTAAACAGGATTGTGTGATTATGTCATTATTGTTTGGATTTGTTTCGGTTAAGTTGAGATTGTCGATCTAGTCCCTACGTGTAAATGTTAATTGGTTGCCCTGCCAAATGTCAATCACATATTCTTTAGTATTATGATGATTGTCTCTTAGTGTTGTTGTCTGTTATACATTTCATGAATAACCAAGAACTAAATTCACAACCTTTTGTCTACTAACCCAGTTTTCTATCATAAAAATTGTATGTTACGTCTCTTCACCCACTTTTTCAATTTCAAGATCCAAACAGATCATTGATTCGTTATTGTCCTTTGTGAAACAGATTCTTGCTCTGCACTTTTTACCATATAAAGTGGTGAAATACTTATTTTGTTATTAATATTTTATATACATGTTTGTAAAATAAAGTATGTATTGATGATGTTTGAAGCTTCTAATTTAATATAATTTTTTATGGGTTTCGGCGTTTTGTTGCTTAGCTATTCGTGCTATGGAGGCGATGAATCACACTGCAATGAATGGAAAAGTTATTAGGGTTACATGGTCACATCGTGATCCCGATGTTAGGAGAAGTGGAGTAGGGAATCTGTTTGTGAAGGTATATGGCTTCATGCACCAATTAATCATTTGATAGAACTACTAGTGTATGTTTATTTCTTATTATCTTCTCTTTTGATGGTTTCATTATTGCTTTCACAGAACTTGAATGAGTCGATTGATAATGTGGGGCTTCAAGAACTGTTTCAAAAATATGGCAACATTTTATCTTGTAAAGTTGCAGCATTTGATGATGGTAAGAGTAAAGGATATGGTTTCGTTCAGTATGAGTCTGAGGAATCTGCAAATGCTGCCATGGAGTCACTTAATGGATCCACTGTTGGAGGCAAGCAGATGTACGTCACTTTTTTCTGATTTCATATATAGTTGAAGCATCTCAATTGTATTTTATGTTTTATCTATATCTTAATTCTGTTGCCTACTTTCAATAGATAGTTACTGTTTATAATCATAAATCAATCTATATTACAGATATGTTGGGAAGTTTCTTAAGAGGAGTGACCGGGTTTTACTCAACCCAGACGCTAAATATACAAATCTGTATATAAAAAATTTGGATCCCGATCTCACAGAAGAGTTTTTACGTGAAAAGTTTTCTGAGTTTGGAAAAATTGTTAGCTTGGTAATTGCGATGGATGACAATGGGATGTCCAAAGGTTTTGGCTTTGTAAATTTTGATAGTCCTGATGATGCGAAGCGAGCAAAGGAAGCGATGAATGGAAAAGAACTTGGTAAGTTATGCATCCCTTTATGGGTCTATTAACTATTTAATGATACTAAATCTGTTTTCATATAATGTTGTGTTTATTGAGTAGGCTCAAAGGCTCTGTATGTAGCAAGGGCGCAGAAGAAAGCAGAGCGCGAGCAGATTTTGCGTCGTCAGTTTGAGGAGAAACGGAAGGAGCAAATATTGAAATACAAGGTATATTTATGGGCCCTCCCCCCCTCTCTATCTCTCTCTCTAGTGATCAACTTATGATTTAACTTTTACAATTTTATAGGGCTCGAATGTGTATGTGAAAAACATTGACGATGATGTCACTGATGAAGAGCTACGAGATCACTTCAGCCAGTGTGGTACAATAACTTCTGCAAAACTTATGCGGGATGAAAAAGGAATAAGTAAGGGATTTGGATTTGTTTGCTTTACCACCCCTGAGGAGGCCAATAAAGCTGTTAACACTTTTCATGGTAAGTTTTATAAGGTCACTGAATATATAGGGGATATGAATGTGGAATATATTGATGGCTTTTACTTAATTGCAGTCTCGGACTTCATAAATTTTGCCTATTTTAGTGATAACTGGTTGTCTATTTCAGAAAGATAATCACAAATATTAGTAATATGCCCTTATTTACATTTCACATGTATTTTGTGATTTGCAGTGTCTTTGTAACCCTTAACATTAGTAATGCTATACTGAGTATTTCCTTTTTGGATATCTCATAGGATACATGTTTCACCGGAAGCCATTATATGTGGCTATCGCTCAAAGAAAAGAGGACAGACAAGCACAGCTGCAGCTTCAGTATTCACAGCGTATGACTGGCCTACCAGGACCTTCAACTGCTGTTATCCCTAATGCATTCCCTCCTTTTTACTACGCTGCTCCTAGTGTTGTTTCACAAGTACCTCCACGTCCAGCGGGGTTCATGTATCAGCCTTTTGGTATGAGACCAGGATGGAGACCTAATGGCTTTGCACCTACAAGACCAGCCTTTCAACCGCCACCACTTCCTCTTGTAAGTAGCCATTCTGTTCAGCAACTCAGCAAAACCTTATCGTCAAGTAAATTAGAAGTGGCTCAAGAAAAGATTAGGACCCCAATAATTTTGAAACCCTGGCTTAGATTTGATGAGGAATACTATAGAGATGCACTCCGATAACCATTTATCAAGGACATTTGTCCTAGTTGAAAACAGATATATGTATGTGAATGTAACTCTATCAAAACTATTTAATACTATTCCCCATCATATTCATTTGGGTGTTGTACCGTGCAACCCTACTCCTCGGTATATGGGAATGCGTTAGGGTTTCTAACCCTATGCATGTGTGATGCGGATTCATCTTCTTTTACTTCTATGCTCCTTCTACTAATCCTTTCATATCACCATGTTAAATTCTTTAAACAACCATTTTATAAGATATCTTTGTCTAGAGTAACATAAGAAGGCCCTTCGCCTTTTATATTTCTCTCGTATAAAACCTTATTGAATCGTTAAGTGCTTAAATATACTTCGCTTACTTGTCCTTAAATTTGCATCAGATTCCTAATGTTCCAAGACGGCAAAACAGAGGCAGGATGAATGGAAATATGTTTCCCCAAGGTGGCCCCCAGCCTGTCTCGTATATGCCACCACAGTCTACTCACTTGGTTACTTCAAAAGATGCAAACAATCAGCAGGTTTGCCTTTTTTCAGTATTATCATTTCTCTTTTATGAGTTCGAACTTATTTTTGCTGTGCATATATAGTACTCTCAGCTTGTGAAGTCTGTTTTAATTTATATGATTGTGTTATCGTAACGTGTTCATAAAGGTCATATTTTACACTTAAAATATGAAAATTGAATCAGTAGACAAATCATTTATAGGAATATCAGCAATATGCATGTTGTAGTACACTGATTGTAATGTAGAAATTAGCTATTTTACCATTTTGGTATGCATACTACATAGAAACATTAACTATGGTCAGGATAGATTTACATGCAAGAAATTTATTTACACGTGTTCCAGTTGCATATTATTCCCTGGATGTCCATGTCTTAATTACATGCATTGCAGGCTAAGTATGTCCCAAATGGACGTTCCCGTGAGATGAACAAAGGACCGAAAGTTTCTTCCAATGCTGGCACTGATTCACAGGGTGCAGAGATGCTAAATAGCAGCATGCTCGCCGCCGCTCCTCCTGAGCAGCAGAAGCAAATCCTTGGCGAACGATTGTACCCACTTGTCCAGAAACACAAGGTAATGAATTCCCTTCAATATTGAAAATTTAAAGAAAATTTTCGTCTTATGTTGACTAATACATTACTCAATAAGTTAACATATTTTCTGTATGTGCAGCCTGATCTTGCTGCGAAGATTACAGGGATGCTTTTGGAGATGGACAACTCGGAACTGCTTTTGTTATTGGAGTCACCTGAGTCACTTTCTGCTAAAGTAGATGAAGCTGTGCAGGTTCTCAAGCGGTCTAAGACCAAAGTGAACGGGCAGGAAGCTATCAATCCTAGTTACTTATCCACCGAGGTTACAGTAAGTTGAGAGAAAGCAATTACTATGTTCTAGAAATAATATAGGTTAACTTTAAGGGAGTGAAACTTATATAGTTAAAAGGTTTGAACCTTGTTTTCTAAGTTTATTTTAAGTTTAGGGTACACTTCATTTTGAAGCACATTTTACATATTTCGTTGCTACTGGTGATTTCAGACATTTATTGTAGTACTAGTGCTAGTAGCAATATTAAGAACTATTATTGGATTTACATACATTGCTTATGCTAGATTTTCCTCTTTACTAACCTTTTTGGTCGTTTGGGAAAGCTGTGTGGGCCACATAGCGGGGTTTGAATTATTAGAAATATGTTTGAACTTTGAGTAGTTAGCTGTGAATCTTATAGCGGAACTAAAGCAATATCAAATATGTGTATGTGCTTACCTATTTGACAGCTACTAATGTTACTACATCAAGTCTACACTTATGTAAAAAGTAAATTTCTAATTTGTTACTAGTATCAATGTCTATAAATTTCTAATTTGTTACTTGTATCAATGTCTCTTCCCGTTCTTATGTTAATAGGAGTTTCACCTCTACTTTTTTCAATAACAAAACATTTTCGGTATATGTCTTTTTGACTTTTTATTATAACTTCTTTCGCCTTATTTATTTACTCGCCAACTAAATAAAAATTATAACTATTGATAATGATTTTTCTTTTTGCTTATATGGTAGAGCAGGTCAATTATAATGACTACAATTACAGTCCTTATGTATAGTGATAAATATATGTTTCATGACCACAAAACATTTGGGATGGGAAGATTATTGTTTGTTGTTACATGTGAGGTTCTTACTTTTCCTAATTAAGCTTATCTTGCAATGATATGTAGCCTTACTGTGCATCTTACCTTTAAAATAAGATTGCACCTCCTCTAGTCTACAAAAGATTATGATAGTGTTCTTATCTAACTCTTGTTATGCTTAGTTTCATTGAATCTAAATGAATGTCTACAAAACATAATTTAGCCCAAGTAAGATTGAGTGTATTGCGTATTGGTGCTTATATGAACTTTCCACATAACAAAATTTAGTGTAATGCGCATTGGTGCTTATAAGAACTTTCCACATAACGAAATGAATATGTAGAATCCTGTACTAAATGACACCGACACTAAGCAAATTTACCAAAACCTATTTAGTTACTAAAAATTAGGAAATGCTAACGCTTCCCACTCTACTCGCACTAACATGTTCAGCAAATTAACCAATCATTCGGGGAAGAAAAGACTCGCATTAACATGTTCATGTTCAGCAAATTAACCAATCATTCGGGGAAGAAAAGACTCACATTAACATGTTCAGCAAATTAACCAATCATTCGGGGAAATTGCTGAGGATAAAACACAACACATGATACTAGCAGCAAAGCTTAACAAAACAAAAGTATGTTTCAGAAGGAATAGAATGTGAGGGGCATGAGAGGGACTGCCCCTTTTAAGAGACTCAAAAACTCCCAAAATCAACTCTACTATCATTGCTGAGTCTAAAGGCATAACAAATTCACCAATCATTTGGGTAAGAAAAGAAACAAATTGCTCGGGATAAAACACAACACATGATACTAGCAACAAAGCTTAACAAGACAACTATGTTTCAGAGTATAATTGGTAGGAATAGAAGGTGAGGGGCATGAGAGGGACTGCCCCTTTTAATACTCAAAATCTCCCAAAATCCAAAAGGCAACTGATTGTAATTACTTGGTCAGCAGTAGAACATAAAGTTCTTCACATTTGGGCTGATGGAAGGCAGAGGACGAACTGGAGCAGCCTCCCTCCTAACACCAGCAGGGCCTGTGCTCGATTCACTGTCCGATGCACCATCTCCCTCCACATAACACCTTGCCCTGAATGCCGCCAAGTGCGCATAGTATGCCGGAGGAACTGCAACATAACATGCATCACAACTTTTAAATTACTACAATGCAATCAAAATAATCAACCAAATTAATCAGCAGAGACAGCAAGAGACCAACCTACAGAAACCGATCGCGTGCACCTAGCGTACCTGAAACAGATGATAGTTTCAACAACAAACTTCAGCTAGTAAATTGTCCATAACATAACCATACTACAGAACTATAAATTGTCCATAACATGACCAGGCTATGGAAAACTCATTTAAATGTTTTTTTTTTAACTCAATCTATCAGTAGAACCATTATATTTTGCTGTCTAAGCTCTTAAGCTACATTTGAGTAAGAATCATGAATGTTTAAAGACAACTATGAAGAGAAGGGTAGAAGAAATTACGTGTAGCACAAGTTGTTTGTTAGTGTCTGCAAGGCATCAGGAGTGAATCTGTTTTCATCATATAGAACATGATAATGCACAGGCCGGCTCGTTCCCTGCATAAGATGCAAATAATACTTTCACTATTTTCCAACTTTGGTTAAGGCAACATACAATCAATAAGAGTAAGTGCGCAACATGTTTTAAATTACCTGGATTCCAGCATGGCTACAGAGGTAAAAATCATACTCTGTGGGATGACATATCTTTGTATCAACCACAGTTCCTGTAAACAATGAGAGCTGTAAAGACTAGTTCTATACAACAGAAAGTTCATGAGAAAATTTAGCAGAACTAGAGTCATATATACCGGGGAGAATATTTCCACTCCTGTCTGTTTGAGAAGTGTTGGTAGGGAAAAGGCGCGTGTGATGTCTCTTCTGCACCACAACAAAGGTCACAGGTGGCAGGTATCCCTCTTCCAGAGACACACAGGCCTGAAACAGAACAAAAACCTCAGTATATATACAAGTAAAATTCCTAGTATCGATGCAACAAACGAGGAGCTGAGCTATATCATATTTTTTTTCATTGTTATTGGAGTATACTGGCAAGATTAGTTTTAAAACTACGGATGAATACTTGAAAACATAATGTCGATTACTATGGTTCTGTTTAAGTTACATGTTACATGTCAAAAACATAAGTAAAGGACTTTGCTCATGATATATAGTTGCCAATGAGTTATCTCTATATATGAGTCCTTACCTTCCGGATCGCATCCATCTCATGAAGCAGAACTTGGCTGAACTGACCTTCACTTACACCATCTCTTTGTATTAGGGGGAAAAAAAAGTCAGTGATACTCTCACAGTTGGTCATCAGAAATCAGTCTTTTCCACATACCTATAGAATATTATCCTCTGAGGCTTATGATTTGTGGATTTTTTAAAAGCAATCAGAAGCTCCCTGAAACATAAAAATTAAGACTCAATTGTAGAATTAGAAGAAACTGACTAGAAGAGCACATGTCACATTAAGAAGTTCCTACCTGATCATCCCTGTGCCTACTGCACCTTTTGCAGGGTCTTGCTCTAACTTATAGAGATCCTGTATGATCTCTTCGCGATGTTGCTGTGCTGAAAGCAGACCCTTGTACACAGTCATTGCTGGCCAGTCCATTGATGCCACCACCTAAATAAATCAACAGACAAATTTAATCTCTCACGTACAGAAGGTAACCATTCATAAATTATTGAAATGAAAAGGTGTTTTATGCATACTGCTGCTATTGAAGGGCTGGAATCTTCTCCTGGTTGCGGGTGGGTTACGTCAGCACCAAATATGATGGTGGGACGGTCAGACAGAAGAGGTATTCGTCGATTGATTGCATCATCCAGTACATTGTTGCGTCCCCCAGTCTATTTATGTGATGAATCAACAATTAAATGGTGAAAATGATCTAAAGCAAGAGAAACAGCTAATAATATCTGAACAGAAAAGGCAAACCTTAACATTTATCTTCAAGGCAACATTTTCTAAATACTGTGGGCTACACTTTCTTGCTTGCTTGGGCTGACAACACTGGGTGATTATTCCAAGCTCGGTTTCACAAACTCTCTTGATTTTCCCTGTAAAGCACATGGAGGTAAATCAGTACATTACATACGAGATAAGTTTTCTTCTTCCATTTGAGAATCAAGTTTATATTGTTACCGTAAGATCCAGTGAAATCAGGGAGAATGATTATCAACAACTGCAAAGGTTTTCCTTCTTTAGTACACAAATCATGAGCATCGACAAGTGCTTTATCTATTTGATTAGGCCCAATGGATCGAACGGGAGCCATAGGCGTAGGATTGATGGCCTGAAACAGTATGTAAGAGTTCAAGTTTTGTAACGTACTAAAGTATATAGATGATAACTGGACACATGAATACTATATATATGAGTCTTACCATTCCCTTGTTGCGACACATTCCAACTAAATCCCGAAAAAATCCTGAAGCAATATGTTCAGGCAAACTGGAGAAGTTCAAACACATCCAAAACTTCACAGTTGCACCATGAAACATTTTCTGCGTGCACAGTATCAGAGAGAGAGCAATAAGAAAATAATACTATGAAAGGGAAAAGAAATGGAAAAAGAACCCAGAAAATCTTATTCAAAATGGGGGTGTTTAATATTAATATGAACACAATAAAGAGAATAAATCACCGCGTTGATCATGTTCCATTGCCCCACTTGTGGTCTGATTGTTCTATCTTTTCCAGAGTCATGGTACTTGAGCTGAAAAGATGGAAGTGATAGCAAAATTTTAAGCATGCTTAAGAAATTAAATAAAAAAAGTGGTGCAAAAACATTTTATTAAACTCAAAGAGAGGGATGATTACAATAGGGGGTGGCAGAACTCGGGCATCAATGCATGTCAATCCGTTCTTCACATCAACTCCAAACTCTTGTGCTAAAACATCATTTTTATAATTGTTGAAATCAGCTATCTGCAACAGAGAGTATCATAATCAGAATAACGTATTTAAAAATGCATAAGAAAGAAAAACAATTTTTTAAAAATTAATGTAATGCAAAATAGAAACAAGTTGCATCAGAAAAGAAGATCAAGCATGCATACCCTCTGAATCCTCTTTCCCCTGTCACTAGGTCGCTTGCAAGCCTCTCTTAACAGAGCAGTTACCTGTCTGTCATTTAGCTTCTTGGCATATCGCTGCCCTTGCACAATTTTGCAGGTCTACAGCATAATAGAGTACCAATTTAGTTCAATTTACAACAAGTACAACCAAGTTGTTAGTGTGATAAACTGATATTGCAAAATTGAAAATGATATGATAACCTCCATTGGCAAATATATAGGCTTGGAATCACTTCCAGATTGAAGTGATGGCCAAGAGCCATAACGAAGCCTGATGCCATATTTTTCCTGAAAGTAATCAGCAACAAACTTCTTGTTCCCATCTTCAGCAGAAAACCTAGTAAAGACATGAAAAAATGCCGTAAGGTAGGCATACCATATATAACTCTCCAACACGAGACAGAAAAAGGGCAAATTTATAGTTTAAAGGCAAGAGGCATAGGAAGAAAACTAACGTCAACTTATTTGTTGGTTCTAATGATAGATTTGTAATTTTGTAACGCTTGGCCTCTCCATGAGTGACTTCTACTTTCACTCCTTTCAATACCTTTCTCAGCTGATATTACAAAATGAAATCAGTTATTACAGATAGACCAATGAAGTATAACATCAT
>JAYMTF010001357.1:0-23927 GCA_036897485.1 Pelargonium nanum | reverse complement strand
ATATATATATATATATTGTTTAACACATCGAAATGATCGAGAAATGGTGGTGATCTCCAATTCACCCATATACATGATTTGAAGAAGCTACATTTTGTATGTATTTCCTGCTCAAATTTGCATATTTTCAACAGTACTTCAAATAGACACAACTAAAATAAGGAATAGTCAGTCATTCCAAAACGTTCCTATATTTTTATTTTGGTATAACAAGAATTAACACTATTCTATTTCCAATTTCGACCAACGAACTTCGACACCAATCCATTATAGGCCTGTCCGACGAGATGATATTCGGGATGCACTATAATCAAATTCCTCCCCATCGCCTTTTCCGGGCTGGCCTTTGTTGCTTACTTTCCTCCGTGTTAACCATCAAATCGGCATTCGGATTGGGACTGCCCAATTCCTTGTTCCGACTCATAGGAGGCTCCGTAAAGCGTGCCCTTCGCTTCTCCATCTTTGCCAGACTCTCAAGAATCCGCTGCTTGTCAATTTCCCCATCCATGCCATTTTCACAAACACGATTCTCACATAGTGGTGGTTCGTTCATTGCTTCTTCGGTTACAATCTGACCCTCCTCAACTTCCAAATCTTGATTTGGCTCGGTCACCACGAACTTATCAAGCCACTTCTTGTTGCTTTCGACTTTGTGACATCCACCGGACTTTTTCGTAGCTGCTGTCTGCTTATTCAAATCCTTGTTTTCAGAGTATCTACTCGAAGGCTGCAAGTAACATTGCAATGAGACAAGACACATCAATAATTTATCAATCTGAAAAGGTATTCAAACTGCAGTTTAAAAGATAATAATTAGAACAATAAGCAAAAAATTTAAGGTACTAGCTAGGAAGCAGGCACTACAAACTGTTTATGCACGCCCGTGATAAAATGACATCTTCGAGAACAATCGAGGATACCAAAAAACACAAGAAAATGAGATAAAAACTCAGAGAATCACAAATTTATAACATCATGTGGCAAATTTACTTGAAAAATAATCAAAAGCGCGACTAGTCTACCTCTCAGATCATGAAACTGCAACAAGGCCTCACAATAATCCAAATGACAAGAAAGGACTACATTTGAAATTAGAAGAATCAGAGTAAGACTATGATATCAAAGAAAGACAGTAATCAGATTACAGGCTAATGTTGATGTTTGCCAATAAGCTATTTTCCATACTAGTCTCGACTTTTACAAGAAATTCAAAAAACCTGACGATCCGGCCTCCATTTCAAAGACTCCAGAATCACATCTTTATTTTCAGTCTAACTATCCTGTTTCAGATCAATAATAAAGCTCTATCATTTTCCTTATCGGGACAGGCCTATAATCAGTGGGATCTCATTCAAGCTACTAATTAAATACAGTGCCATCTTTCTCAAAGCCCATAACAAACTCTACTCAAACATAACGACAATCCTGACTATACAGTTATTTATCCATAATATTCCAACAAAACATGATGCATGTGTTACCCCACCAAGTTCCAAATAGACTTCCTATGCAGAACTAAATCTTGCCTACAGCTGATCCTATATTATTTGGAACTCTCAGATAAAACTAAAGAGTAATAGTAAGTGTATGCTGCAAAAATGCATTTATTATCAAACAAATCATAATGACTAAAATCACTTCCAAGACAGAAAGTAGAAGGGAAAGAAAAAAGTTCATAGATGAGGTTCTCAAAACAAAAGCCTACTCTTTCCTGATAAAAAAAAAGAAAGAAAAGAAACAGAAAAGAACCGTAACAATTGAAGTGAAGTAATTAAAGAATAGAACTCTCACTAACAAGCTCAATATTTTGCAAAATTTATGGCATGATTACATTTAAAACTATAACACGACATAAGTACCACAAATTGACGAGCACTTAGAAAGCCTTCAATTAGCTAAACCTAATATATGAAAGAGAAAACATTCTCCAAGGCAAGTTTCTCTGAACTAAAGAGCATGTCTAGATACATTTAAGTAAATGGAAAATTATATAGGAAATGTTGAAATAGTTGAGCTGTGCATAATGTTTCACCCATTACATATTGAACAAAATGACAAACGGTAATAAGTATAAAATCTTCAATGAAACCATATGTCCAAAAGGTATAAGAATAGAGTAACTGAACCAGTATATAATGCAGATACTCATGAATCGCAGATCAACTTAGAATAACCCCGACAATTCCTAAGTGTATATTTAATAATGTACTGGAAGTTTTTTTTTTCTTTTCCAGGATCTAAGCACTCGCACAATCACATTTAGTTTGGCATTCTCAAAATTTTAAGACTTCTAATAAAATATAATAACTGAGTGAAGTATGTATACTAAATAGTACTGCAATAGTCAAAATATACATGTAACATTAGACAAAAATCAAGACATTTTAAGATAACTTCCTAACAGAATATGAAAGTTTCTTATATTCTGTTCTGGTAAAACACTGCTGTTAGACATAGCAACTATGTGGAACACAATCGCTCACCATACTCACATTCTTTCCTATCATGAGACTTTACACAAAAGAATCCTTGTTGCGTAAGAAACTTATTAGCACCTAAGACTCCCAACTGTGATCCCACACCCACACCATAGTTTTACAAGTTCTAATAGCATTGGCATTAAAAAGTGATTCAAAACACTTACCTCATATGCCGATGTAAGCAACACCAACCAGATATTTGAATGTGAATATCCCACGAGTAAAACTCAATAATATACAATGGGCTCTGATGAATTGTTTTCCTAGTTCCTACCCCTTCTAGAAATCAAAGATGAAAAACAAAGCATAAACAAGACACCGTGTTACAGCAATATGCCAGAAACTTATTGAAGATCAGCAAGCCAATCGGCATTCTCAAGTGGGAGAATTTTCATAACATAATAATTAATAATATAGATGGCATTGAGTTATATAAGTTTCAATCTTTTATCATAAAGAAGAGACGGTTGCTTAAGCTTAAAACAAAATCCAGAAACTTGACTGTCTTTGGCCCATAGTGAGAAATTTGAGCTCTCCTCTGATGCTGGTTTAGAACCATTGCAAAACAAAACATGTCTAATCATCCTTTGTACATACACATGCTCTATTATCTATAACAAAAAATATATAAAAAGTACTCTCTTACAGATAAAATTTGGAAGCATTCTTATTATTGTAAAAATATATAATGAAGTAAACATTTCAACCTTGAAACAGGAATAAGTGATTATTTTCAAGTACCAAAGTATCAGAATACATGGTTCAAAACTTGAGTCATAAATAATATGGATAAATAACATGCTGTCTTGTCAGTAAATCCTCCATAGAGAAAGCAGCATTGGTTAGCCCATTTGGATTCTCATTAATTCAAAGTCAGTCAAATATGCATCATGCAACACAGCATATGGGGATTCGACTTAACAGCTCAACTAAGGATCAATATCTGATGAAAAGTGAAAAAGCTCCAAAAACAGAATTATTGATCCTAAACCACGGAAATAATTACATGCATAATATGCTGAAACTTATGGTATTCTTCATGGTTTAAGGGATCAGCAAAGGAAAACTTATTTTAAGCATTGAGATCCTACTTTTTATAAGTAAACAAGCCTTCAATTAAGATTTTAGTTGCGCATATCACTTGGCAATACTTCATACCACAGAATTTAGTTCAAATCCACACGACTAATTTTCTAATAAATGTACCTTGTTAAACTTACAGCCAAAAGCTTAAATATTCAGTTTCAAAAATAAATTGATTATAAGACAGACAGATCAACTGAACAACCAAAATTTGGGACAATGTTACATAACTATGATCAATGAAACAGTTAATAAGTATATGACAGGATTATGTATAAAGGAACTTCTAAGGAGATGCAGACAAATTGAGCTCTTACGAAATACAAACCAAAACGTAAAGAGAAGGCAAATATGACATCGTTCAATACTATCGAATTGATGAGCAGGAGGATTAAATAATTTGAGGTGGACAATAGCTATTAATTTGAAAAACGACCACACAATTTTACGCAACTTTCTAAATATTCTTCGTAAAAAATTAAATAAGAATACTTATTAGATCATGAAGCTAATATGACATTGATGAGCATGCGCATGAAATAACGTGGAATAAATTTGCAGATTACACAGAAAGAAAGCAGACTTCTATCATGCAATTTTTCATATCACTTTTCAGAAGGATAAAATAAAAACTACAAAAATGCCTTTTGAGTGTTATTTTTCATAATATTAAGTAAAAAAAAAAGACAGAACAATACCTATTTCTTGATCTGTCTTTTAACCTTCCATTAAGTTTGTCAAAATTGATTTCTTCGCTAATTAAAGGACAGACATCAGACGAGAGAGTGCGGATAGTTAATGATGCTAATGAGGAACATCTAAAATTTTAAGTATTTAACTACATGCTGTGTAAACCACGCCAAATTTTACCGGGTAATAGGGATCCTCACAAATATTTGCCAAGAAAGCAAAAACTATAATCAGCTCTCTTTCATATCTGTAATCAAAGCATTTTAAATCTACAAAGCCACCATCTTGATATACAAACATGATGGTGTTGTGAATTGTCTAGAATCTGGTCTTTACTTCTTATCTCACACAACAAGACAGCATAAATGAAGAGATTCATTATTCATATGCATGGGACGAAACTAGTATTGAGAAGATATCTCATCTCACTAACTGATCGATAAAATGTGTCGAAAGACAGTCTCTAACTATCTAAACATGCTTCTAAAGAAGATCAAATATGAAGTGCCATAGCAATGAACTAGCAGATAACAATGCTGATTTAACAAATAATTCAGTGTCTTTATAAGGGCATGTGCCTCTGGGTAAAAGAGGCAAAGAGAATGAAGGTACACATAATTGTAATGAATAACTCAAGCTTCGAAAGACCCAATTATGGGTGTTTATCTCTAACAGCATACTAACAAACAAATAGCAACCATTATAATAGAACAACAAGAGAGTTAACTCCACAGAAAAATTATCAGTCTATGCTTACTATTGAACCTATATTTCATTTATTTCAAGCTTCAAGGACAGAACATGAGGAAATGTATAGCTTTAGCTGAAATGGTAATTGACACTCGAGCTAACAAAGACATGATAGGGTCAGAAGATTCACAAACTAAACAAGAAAGAAAGTGAAGTAAGAAGATAAGAGATAAAAAGAAGTGGATAGCAAACATGCAATGTGATAACATTGATAAGGATGAACAGGACTTGCTCAACATACGTGGAGCAGTCGTATATACAAATACAGTGCTGCAAGGTTTAAACCTTGGTTTCTCCAACTTTACCTTTCCTTCCCCAACAACCAAGTCAACTGAATCCCTGCACCTCTGGGCTGTCTGCTCATGCTCATCTCTATATCTATTGTTAGAACTTCTATTAAAACAGTTGGCATTATTCCCTTCTCTTATCTTTCTATATTTGCGCTCTTCAAGTTGCATGCCATCAGTAAGCATCCCATAATGTAGGGTTCTACATTTAGCCCGAATATTCCCAAGTCCTGAATTTTTTTCATCAGAAAATAATGCATCATCAGCATATATTTCGTCCTCTTGCTGTCTTGAAATAATTTTATCTTCACTCCATACTTCAGAATGACAATTATATCTTCCTCTCGCGAAATGAACCACATCATCAGGATGAGGATCATTATAGCTTACATGCCAATCATTCTCTCTTACTTCATCATCACAAATTTGCCTCTTGTATCTCCCATATCCTTCAGTTGATCTGGGGTCATAATCAACATTTCGTGGTGGCCTGGTATGATACCACCTACCTCCATCTATATGAGATTCTTCATAACAATGAGAGGACAGAGATTGATGATTAGAGAGTCTCCAATGCTCATCATGGTATTCTGTAGACTGTGAGCATCCCAAAGAGGGTCTGTTTCTGTATCTACCATTTGGGCTAAGGTTTTGCAAATCTCTCCCAGAAAACTGCAGATGTCTTTCATATCTCTGTGGCATATAGTTATTTTCATTTTTGTAATCACGAGACATACCACCATGACCCGCTTTCTTTTGAAATTGTTGTTTGTCAGTCTTTCTTCTCCATCCAAAATTCCTTTCCTTGACAGTATAGGAGGAATGCTTTGAAACCCCCAACCTGGGGCCCCTACAAGTAAAAGGACTCATGTCACCAGTAGAGAATCCTCTTCCATCATGAAGCCGATTGTATTCCATACCCTCATTATCAAGTCTGGTATTTTTTTGTTTATGAGGAAATTTCCCATCACCCCAATAATTTCTTAGAGATGGATCCATTTTGTCTATAAAACGTTGATAGCCTTTTCTTCGAGGATATTTTGTGTAAATAGTACGATCATAGTCTTCTTCTTCTCTATAACAGGAGAAATCTTCATTGTCATAATAATCAGAACAGTGAAGACTTTCCTTCTGTCTGCTACAAGCAAATGGCGTGTAATCCCTATCAAGAAAAGCCTTTGTGCCTGACATGGGGATTGATTCATCACCCTTTTCAGAGTGGGTCTTTAGTTCAGCAACACTAGGAATTCTTCCATTAGAGTCCTTTTCCCGTCTGATGGGCATTTTATTTCTAGAATAGTAATCCTTGCTATCACCTGAATTCATTTTAACCCCGTTGCTTCTAGTGCTGTTATAATCAGATGTCACTGTCTCCCGTAAGTCAGTGCCAGAATCTGATAGCGATCTGGCCAAAGGATTAACAATCTTTCCTGGTTTGTCATGACAATCTTTAGACACTTCAGAATCACTGCCAATAGAGGATAAGGTTGGACTGGATGAATCCTGATCACCAAATGACAATTCTGATTCTAATAGGTATGGATACGCATCGCAAGTATCCACAAAGGCTTCTTCACTAATGTTCTTTTCAATTTCCATAGCTTCAGCTTTACCTGTTGGCGTGCAAACATCCACCTTCACATGATTATGTATATCCACATCAGAGGCATGGCTATTGCCATGATTATTAGAATCCAAAGACATTATGGTTGGCGCAGTTGTAGGCTGGATGCACCTACTAAACAGAAAAGAAGGATGTTTGTCAACCGTTAGCTTCAAATAATATAGAATTCACAAACACAAACATGTATTAATACTTGAATTTTAAGGGTGACTAAACAACATTGATGTGGGTGTTCATCTCACCCATCAAATGAAAAACCAACAGTATCCAGAGAGTTAAATAACATCCCCTTGCTAAGCACTACAGCAAGCATTTAGTGGAATAGGATTAGCAACAATAATATGTACTCCACAATGCATCTATTTTTTCGATTCTTTACTGAAACGACTCTTTTAGGCACTTCACACTTGGCGCATAAGTAGCAGGCTAGAAAAAGTAAAAAGAAAAAAAAAAATCATGTAGGATGTATGATCCTACTTAGAGGCGGGAGGCCCAATACAAGAATTTAACCATCCTGCTTAAAAATTCAAAAAATGAGGTACATTTATGGAAAGTGAATATGCAGAAAAATCAACAACCAAAACAAGTAATTCTCCCATAAAAAAAAAAAAGTAATTCTAATTCAAAATCGGATATAATTCAAACCTGTCTAATCTTCTGACATTTCCTTCACAAGATTCTATGGAACAGTTGTCTCCATTGGCACTACTACAACAGTTAATCTCCTTATTACTATCCACATCCACATCCAAATCTTGATTTTCAGATTTTTCTTGCTCCTTGCTATCATTATGGCCAATTTCCTTGCTGCCAGAACGAGGGGACTCCTCAGCAGAGTCCTGCACATTAATCTGTCCCCAAAAAAAAATGCAATAAGTAATGACACAAAAAACTATAGCTGCTGTATCAAGCTGGGACATCAAAGTGCACCAGTAGCAGCATACCTGTATCACGACATCAGGATACCAACTATTTGGACATCTAATATCCATGGATGATTGCCGTTCACCAATGCTGTCTTCAACAGGAATTGCTCTGCCTTTTGGCTGAAGTCATTTTTTTTTAATTAATGCCCTGAATCGGAAAAGGAAGGGAGGAAAATTAAGCCTTTTGGCGGAAGTCAATTTAGACATACCAGGTCACTTGGCCTCCCTTTTCCATCAGATAATTCTGAAGGAGAAAATATTCTTCCTGACCCAACTTGAGCTTCTTGGACTAGTTTCTCACGCATAGATCCAGCTCCATAAACCTATTTTAAGTAATGGACATTGTCATTAGATATCACAAGTACAGAAAATTTTAAACAATTTGATGAATTGCAATGAGAAATCAGGAGTCTGCAACAGCTAAATAAACTACCTGATTAGACTTGTAGATTGGGAACCTAGTTCGCATAGATGATTGCTGCCGATAATGCTCCTGTAAATTGATTATGATACTATTCATCAGAGGTCATCTCAAAGAGAAAATTAATTTATACACGTTTGTCAAAAACTAGAGGCCAAGTGCAAAGAAGCATATGAATTACATGCAAAGTCTTGGAAAAATTCAACCTTACAAACCAGATTATGTATATATTAGCCTACCATAAGTCATTCAGAATAACATTAAATTCATGAGTCTAATTACCAGGGAATTGCAGTACTGTTTCCAGCGATCCTCATTAAGACCAAAATTGAAGAAATCTGTTACATCAACTCCAGGATACCTCCACGGCTTCTCCTCAAACGTATCAATATTTATGTCTAATATAGTCCTGGAAGAAAGCAACGGAGATAATGCCCCATAATCAGATCATTAACAGAATACAGAAATAATTGAAAGAACTAGAACTCAAATGGAAAAAGCAATATAGGTACAACTGTACAAGTTTTAAGCTTAACTAAATGTGATCTTTCACATACCCAATCTACACCACACTAAATATGACATTTATTCTTATCACAAAAACAGAGCCTTCCCACCATATTCATTTCTTCACATGCACAAGAAATGCAATGTGCTAATATTAAAAACAATCATACTTGCATAAAAGTTATAAACTATGTCTTGGTTGTATGTACTGACCTATACCGCGGAAGCCAGAAACCATACCCACTGTGAGTGACAACTGTATTGGCTTTGGCATGAATGTGAGCAACCTGACCTGAGCAAGAGCCCTGCTGCGCATTGTATCCATTAACCTCCCAATCACCTCTAGGTAACATGGAAGGGAAGGCTGCCACCCCCGTGGACCCATTGAGAGTTGTATTACTTGGAAATAGTGAGCCATGGCGTCTCATGTACTACATAGACAAAAAGACACCTTATTTAAGTTGCACTAACATCAAACAGCTCTCAGAGCCACTGTTTCAGTAATATCTTAACTGCCAGTTGTAGTGAAAAATAAATAACTGGAATTTCATATGAATTTATCGAACTGAGACAGGATGATCCAATCATCAAGAATGGTCTTTATCCTTCCTCAACACCATATCTTACTATTAGAATAAATAAAATATATCATATAAAAAAGGTAAGCAAACAGCTAAAAACATTTATGATGCCTCCACAGACTAATAATGATGTATGAGTAAAAATATAGTCAAATCTTATGGTTCAATGAAAAATAAAATGCGGGCCCTGGTCCATCAGCCATGGAGTACTGTAGCAGTTTTAGCCAATTTTTCAATAGTTGAAGGAACCATAAAAAAAAGAGAGAGAATGTTTTGATATTCGTAAGCCTCATCTGATATTTAGCCAAAGAAAAGGTCAGAAAAAAAATGGTTCAAGCCGGCATTTTCAAACTGTTTCCTCCACCTCTCTTGACCTAAACTTCTGATAGTCTAAAGCATGGACTTGGTTTAGCTTCCTCCCCCCTTCCCAAATAAAAATCAAAGCGTTTGGATTAAAAAAAATATTTGATTGGGAATGCGATTCAAATTCCAAAGCCATTCACATGAACAAAAATGTCCTAATTCAAATATAAAGAATGGGAATCACATTCCTGTTCCCATTCTTGATCCTCACTCCTAAACAAAAGCTCTAATCCAAATGCTACATAAATTGCAGTGGATGATATGTCATCTAGAAAAAAGAAGTAATGCACGAATCGTAACAAAGACACACTTCAGATAACGATCCAATGTAGTATATACATTATAGATGTCAAAATCACACTTAATGCCAGAAGGAAAATCCCAAACTGATAAAATTCTAGTTTCACTTCTGAGAAGCACAAACGAATGTGCTTATACATTATATGATTCCATAGACAATACGTGATTCCAAAGACACTCTTCCAATCAGGTAAACAAAACGCGCAATACGGAGACGACAAATCATGATCTCAAAACACAAACACTACCTTGTACTGAGAATTATGATTAAGCTTCACTCCATTTCTGCCCTCCACACCAGTTTGATCACTACAGTTCTGCTCCAACCCTTCACCCAACTGATCACCCTTACTCCAGTTCCTGCTCGAACCATTTCCCTCCGCCGAGACGACACCGAAATCCTCATCCTGCTTCTGATCCTCATCCAGATTCCTGGAAGCACCCCAGACCTTGCAGTCATCATCATTCAGTACAATATTGAAATCATCCTCACTGTCACTCCCATTATCAACAACATCCATATCCCTATCCCCATTTTCTTCACCTAAACCAGCATTAGCATTGCGATTCTCTGGCTCAGCCTCTGATCGAGAGGTGTCCGATACGGCATTGATAGCCGAACTGGCTTGAGCCTCAACGTCGGCGTACAAGTCGCCGAAATCATCATCGATGTCGGCCATTTTTGGGTGTGGAATTGGGAGCAAACTGCAGACCCCAAAAACCCTAAAGGACCTAAAACCCTACTTCACACTCATAGAGACTGTGTGTGACTGTGAGTGTAAGCTTTGTTTGACTAGAATCAATATGGCGTGATTCATTTGGGATAGAGCTGGAGCTGACAATTCGGGTCATTCGTGTTCGCGTTGAGCCCATAGAGCACGCATGCAGTGTTAATTAATCGTGTCACGGCACGACACGATTAGTAATCTAATAGTAATTTTACCTAAAATATAATTAGATTACCATTAGCAATTTTGAATCCATCCTTTTTTTTCATTGTATCTCTTTGTGAATTTATTCGTGATGGGTTGTGTTGTGTTTCGTCGTGCTAAATGTGCCAACTCTGACCCATTCACTTAAACGTGTTATCCATGTTGTGTCAGTCGTGTCGTGTCAACACAGTCCATTTAGTTATCATGCTAAACGTGTCGTGTTCGTGTTTTGTGATCATAATCGTGTCGTGTTCGTGTAGCACACAAACAACCTTCAGCACGACACAAACATGACTCGCATGCACAATTTGCCAACCCTGGGTAGAGCATATGATTTGGACATGAACGTACCCGACACCTGATCCTGACCCAATTTAAAGTTAGTCGGGTCAGATAAGCCCGCAAAAAAAATATTTTATGCTTAAAACTCAAAACCCGACCCGACCATAATCCGGTCAAACATGATCAACCGATAGGGTTAGGGTTCAATGACCTTAACCCGACCCTAAATTTGCTAGCTCTAATTTGAGATTTTGTATAGTGAAAAAAAAAAGCGGCTTCACAATTTATTTATTTTTGGTGACTACACTTAGAGAGTATCTAGTCGCAATCAAACAATTAGTAGTTGAGATTAAATCAAGACACAAATGAAATGTATATGGACGGGTACTCCAACCTCACAAATTTATTGAGTGAGTATGAGTGTTAATTCGTGAGATGACATCTTCTCATTATTTGAGAAATTCTTTGGTCTAGATTCTTTTTTTCTCTTATCTATTTGAGATTATTGTGATGTTTGGTATCCAAGTTTGGCTTAGAAACCAAAATGGTAGCCAAATTTTTCTACCCAAACTTTGATTTTAAATTCATAATGTATCCAACCGTTTGTTTAAAATATTATTCTATTCATCTTTGTAACTAATTGGCCCGTGCACTTTTCTTCTTCCAAATTGCACGGCTCGTGTAGTCAGTTACAGTGTCTTGTGGTGTAATTAGAGCATCAACAATGGTGGGACTCAAATTGAGTCCCCATATGTCATTATTATTATTATTATTAGTCAATATGCTGAAGAAACACCAATGGACAATGATATATCATCACCAATGCTATTTGAAGACCTCCAAATCCTAAATCTTTTTTTAGCATCAACAACACTCACTCCCTACAATATCGAGAACACCAAGAAAATGAAGGAGACTTCTAATAGACTTGTCTAATTTTTTTTAATTGTGTCCGAACTTTTACCTCCTTCATTATTTTTCTTCTACCTCTACAGAAGTTTGTTTGTTCCAATTTCAATCAATGATTGGATTAATTCCATTCTTTTGTTTGGAACCAAAGAAAACATTTTCTCTCATTTTCTTTTTCTCATTTCTTCTCAATCATTGGCATTTCCATCAAATTCATCTAAAGGGTTTGTGCATCCCCCAATGACCTCCAATACCCATAATTTTTTTTCCTTCATTTTGATATATCTCACCATAAAGATAGCTCTGGTTCTATCCCAAGAAGAGAAAGAAGACTCAGTTTCGTATACTATTTCTTGCGGTTCATCAAGCGCAAACAAAGATTCCAGTGGCCAGAATTGGGACCCCGATTCCAAGTTCCTTGACACATCCTCTGGCGAATCAAAACAAGTTTCGGCAGAGATTCAAGATCCTTCATTACCATCCATTGTCCCGTATATGTCTGCAAGAGTTTTCACACAACAATCGAGCTACAAGTTCCCAGTTTCTTCCAACCGTCGCCTTTGGCTCAGGCTACATTTCTACCCGTCGTTGTACCCGTCTTACCCATCCAAAAACTCATATTTCTCTGTAGTCGCAAACGACTTCACGCTCCTCAACAATTTCAGCGCCTCCGTCACAGCTGAAGCTCTCACATTAGCCTACATTGTCTATGAATTCTCGCTCGCCCCCGTGGAATCTGGAGACCTCAACTTAACTTTTGTCCCATCGTCCCAACCCGACCACTCGTTCGCTTTTGTCAATGGCATTGAGGTCATCCCCATGCCAGAGATATTCCAAACTGCCGAGATCGTTGGATACGACCAAATCATCGACGTCGAGAGCAATTCGTTGCAGACAATGTTCAGGCTCAATGTTGGTGGGCAATTCATTTCCACGGAAAATGATAGTCTTCGGAGGATATGGTACGATGACATGCCGTACTTATACGGAGCTGGTTACGGGGTCACCTCACAGGCTAATATCACTATCGAATATACTAACGATGCATATGAAGATATTGCTCCTCGGGATGTGTACGCGACTTCGAGATCAATGGGAGCAAATGCGAAGCTAAATGCAGCTTATAATCTTACTTGGGTATTTGAAGTTCATGCCAATTTCAGCTACTTGATAAGGCTACATTTTTGCGAATACGTGTTTACTAAGGTAAATCAGAGAGTGTTTGATATATACATCAACAATCAAACTGCGACATCATCTGCGGATGTGCTTGTTTGGGCTGGGGTTCAAGGTGCGCCCATTTATAAGGATTTTTTCGTTTTTGCGGAGGATCAAGAATTATGGTTGGCATTGCACCCAAATGGGTCTACTAAGCCCGAATATATTGACTCTTTTCTTAATGGCTTGGAGATTTTCAAGCTCAACGATGCTGACAATAACTTAGCAGGGCCTAATCCTGAGCCATCTGATATGCTTGTCGAGGCTCAAGAAGAGTCTTCCCAAGAACTCTCCCCTTCCGAATCAAGCGATCATTCCCGATTGATAGAAAGTGTCACGGGAGGCGCTGCTGGTTTTAGCATTGTTGCGTTTGCTACATTCGTGATTGTCACTAAAAAGAGAAAAAATGTGAATGGAGGAAGCTCTGATGGGTCCGTTTGGATGCCAATATATAGCAGCTTTTCAAGAGCAAACTCATCGATCTCCAGAAGTGCTGGTAGTAGCCGTCTTACGTCTTTAGGGGGAGGCCTTTGTCGCCATTTCTCGTTGGCGGAAATGAAAAAAGGTACCAAGAATTTCCATGAGTCCAAAGTGATAGGAGTGGGAGGTTTTGGGAAGGTCTATAAGGGAGTTATTGACAAGAGAACATTGGTGGCAATAAAAAGATCAAACCCAGGTTCAGAGCAAGGGATTAACGAGTTCCAAACAGAAATAGGGTTGCTTTCAAAGTTGAGACACAATCATTTAGTTTCTTTAATCGGGTTTTGTGAAGAATATGGAGAGATGATCTTGGTGTACGATTACATGGCGAATGGAACTTTAAGAGAGCATATCTATAAGACTAACAAGCCTCCTTTGACATGGAACCAAAGGCTGGACATATGCATTGGAGCGGCCAGAGGGCTTCATTATCTTCACACCGGCGCTAAATATACCATAATTCATAGAGATGTGAAGACCACAAACATTTTGTTAGATGACAAATGGGTAGCAAAAGTATCCGATTTTGGGTTATCTAAAATAGGTACTGACCTTCACCAAAACCATTTTAGTACAATGGTTAAGGGAAGTTTCGGATACTTGGATCCTGAGTACTTTAAGAGACAACAATTGACAGAAAAATCAGATGTATACTCGTTCGGGGTAGTTCTCTTCGAAGTGTTGTGTGGAAGACCAGCTCTCAATACAAGCTTGCCTGATGAGCAAGTAAGTCTCGCGGACTGGGCTCTACATTGCATAAGAAAAGGGTGTTTTGAAGATTTAATTGATCCATTTCTCGAGGGAACTATCGATCCTAAGTGTTTGAAAAAGTTTTCGGATACCGCTGAGAAATGCTTGTCGGATGATGGAATTGATCGGCCTTCCATGGGAGATGTGCTATGGAATCTTGAGTATGCGAGCCAAGCACAAAGACGTTCGGGGGTAGGCAATGCACTTGCAGAGCATAAAGAGAAAGAGTCTCGTGATTCGCAACGAGCCTCATTGAGCATTGACAAGGATGCCTCGCCGAAGGAAGAATCTTCTGACTCGGATACATGCTCGGATGTGTTCTCACAATTAATGAAGCAAACCGGAAGATGAGCACAATTTGGATACAGATTTTGATATTAGAAGTGTTGTGAATGTGAATGATATAACTACACAAAGATAAAAAATTATGTGTCGGATTTTGATAATTTCTCTTAGCATCTCTTCTTCATTTCATATATGATTTTTTCTGAAATTTTGTATGTACAAAGAAATAAGAGACATCTCTGCTCATTATCTGGCCAATTTAAGTAGCTTTTGTGGTAATTTTATTTCTATCACACCTTGGAGACTATGGGTGCTTACTTGGAGAGATACATATATGCTTAATGAGTTATCGTGTAAATAGCTTATATTTATTTGATCTCACTCGAAGAAGCCACTTCTAATGCGACTCATTGTTTTTCGTTTGTATAATCAAAATCTTCATTCATTCTTCCGGTGTTTGTTGCTTGATTTTTTTATAGGCTCCCAAGTCTACGCTCAATGAGAAAAGGGGGTTTTGTTATAAGATTTACCTTTTTAATGTAGTAGTTGTATTAATACGATAAGCTTTATAAACTAATGACAGACCCTTGATGGGTTCTGCCGTGTCTTGTCTTTTTTTTTTATATATTTTACTTAGAGAATGCCACCTTGGAGTGGTGGGGGTTTGGCCGGACCCCTACCTGTTTTGTTAATAGAAAAAAAAATAAGTACAAATGTCGGAGGGGGACATAATGAACCTTACCTCCTCAAGCAAAATGCACCTATTACATCGATGCTAAAATGAATGCAAGAAAAAATTACATGTAAAATTTACCTATACGAGAATAAATACGACCTAAACTATCCTCAAGAATAATATCACTAAAAGCCCCGGGAAAGTCCATAAGAGACGTGGAAAACACTTGAGTGTCGAGTCCAAACCCCGCTAACCAATCTGCTGCAAAATTGGCTTCACGAAAGACATGGCTCAAAGTCGCATTCCCCAAGCTGCCTACATTTCCTCAGCACATACTCAAGTTGCCAAGGACATGAAACTTTGCCTACCAGCACATTCACAAGTAATTTAGAATCAGATTGTATATGGTCCACATTAATGCCTCTCTCATAACACAATTCCAAACCAATACACAAGGAGCGGATTTCTGCGAAATTATTGGTCCCAACACCTAATGGAGTGCAGAAAGCAAATATAACCGAACCCGAACAATCCCGAACCACCCCACCTGCCGCTGCCTGGCCGTCCCGACTCGCTCCATCAATGTTGAGGCAAAGCCCTTCCCTCAGCCCCAACAGCAAGTTTCACAGCCCAACTCCATTTTGGGGCCTTATCATCAACAACAACAGCAGCCCACTGATTTGGCTTCTATCTTCTCTACCATGACAGTTCAGCAGCCCTCTTTGTTGGTACATGGAATCCGGAGCTAGTGCACACATGACATCTCATACATGTAATATATTTTCGATGCGCCCTTGTAATCGTTCTAAATCAATCATGGTTGGTAATCGTGTTGTACTTCCAATTAATTTTTTGGAAAATTCTTTTTTTTTCCTTTTTCTAATATTTCTCTTTCTCTTCGGGGCGTGCTTATATCTCCTCTCATTGTTAGAAATCTTATTTTTGTTCGTAAATTTACTCGTGATAATAATTACATTGCTGAATTTGATCATTTTAGATTCTCTGTGAAGGATTTTAGGACCCATACTCTTCTTCATCGCAGTGACAGCATTGGCGATCTCTATCCAGTTCTTCCATCTAGCATCAACTTCTCCTCAAGTTGGGCATCGTCGTCTTGGCCACCCTGAGAGCTCTATTTTTAAATTTTTATCTTCTAGAAACTTAATTACTTGTAAAACTTCTTAATCAACTTTGTGTCATGCGTGTCAATTAGGCAAACCCACACGTCTTCCTTTTTATAGTTCGTTTTCTAAAACTTCTTGTGCTTTTGAACTCATTCACTCTGTCTTATGGACTTCTCCCTTGGTTAGTATAAATGGTTTTAAATATTATGTCTTATTTTTTTATGATTATACTCATTTTCTCTGGGTTCCCCTACGAGCAAAATCTGAGGTTTTCAACATTTTTCAAAATCTGAGGTTAATTAGGAAATATTATGCTTGTAAACCATGTACTTGTCCCTTTTACTTGTACACTTTATTATTTCCTATTTTCGTATTTCCATAATTTAGCTAGAGTTTTTATTGTATTCTCTTTCACATGTATTGTATAAATATCGAGTGATAATACAATTTTTCCTATGAGGTTTTATTCCAAATCATAACATATAGTATACCAAAAATATAGAGAGAAAATTTAATACGAGTCAAACTTATTTTGCCTTAAGCTAAGTCATACTAATGAGGATCGAAGATGACACGTCATTAAAATGTCACTCATACCCGCCCCAATGAATTTGTGGGAGTGGAGCGACCCACCTGGATTCAAAATTTTAATGAGGTGTCAATATGTCAGTGGTAGCTTAGCCTAAACCAATTAATTTTTTGCTTAAACTCCAATTACTCAAATATAAATAATAAAATATTATCAAATTTTAATTCTTTCAAAGATTATAAAATATATATCCTATAAATGTCGTAATAGAATTGGTTCAAAACATGTATAGTATAGATGTTGGGCTCGTTTTAAATGCACAGAAATAATTATGGAACTTTGAAATTGTCAATTTCTAACCCACATCCACTTGCTTAGTAAATACATAAACAACCTATTTTTGACTTTCAACTTCTTAATTTAAATTTATTTAGTGTGCACTATTGATATATATGATATTTTATTTAGTATTACATAATCAAGTAACCAATATCATATGTAAAACATTAATATTTTTATTATTAGCATCATTGTAAATTTTCGTCTAAAAACTTAAATAACTTGGAGCAAGAAAAATTATTAATTATATTTATGTTTCGTTGTACAAAATAATAATTACGTACAATTAATTTTATATAATTTATATTATATAATTTTTTCTGTCAATTTTTTATTATAATATATATAGAATGAACCTTTCAATTCGACTAAATTGAACATGTCTAATGGTTGTTCTTAATTTGGTGATGAAAGCTAATAATCATCTTCGAGATAATATAAGGAGGAGAAATTATAATAAAATGGACAATTTGTTGTGTTATTCAACTGTTAAAATATAAGGTATTTATTTTGAGACAAATACCGTTATATTTATAATTAAAAATTAGTTAAGAGTGTATTAGGTGACCAAGTCACTCAAATCAACAATTTTTGAAACTTAGACTGTAATTATTTTATGAGTTGTGACTTCTACAATAAGGTTTTGCTTTCTTTCTAACAATTACATTAGTTGCCATTTGTCAAACTTGTTTTTGGGTTATTCTTTTGACATTATGTCATTTTCACAGGATATATAGATATGGTAAACGGGCTAATGTCACAAATTTAATGAATTTTATGGTAATTTGATTTAGGAACTGAAAAGGTCAGTAACAATATTGAAACCGCCTGAAATTCGACTGAATGAGAAAAAATGGTGAAGCAAACAAGACATATAGCTAGATTGTTTCAGTCTTCATTTTTAGCCTTTCAAGGCTGTTTGGATCTCTAAAATGCCGTTTTAAGTTGTAATTTTCCACTTTCGATTAATATATATATATATATATATGTGTGTGTGTGTGTTATGCAGACTGTAATGTTTGAATCGACTCGTATATTTTCAAATTGTAAAATGCAATTATGCAGTTATTATAACTTTTGTTGAAAGCCTATAAATTGTGTTGCTCTATGGTGTATAGACAACAAAAGAATAAAGATATTGTTTGGATTATCATTTTCAGTTTGGGAATGAGAATGAGAATGATATTTTCATTGATGGTGTTTGGATTAGAACACACTTATTCGCATTCTCATTCTGATTATCATTCTCATTTCCTAACACATGTGTAATTTGATTCACATCTATAATGGATGGAATGAGACTCTCATTCCCATGTCTTCACTTTTTTTTATTATGATTTCAACGTCAAAAATTCATTACTTTATGCTCGGATGTCCGATCGAGATAACTTTTTTTAATTTCATATAACTTTTGGGGAGAAATACTATTATGATTTTTATTTTTTCAAATAATGCATATTTATATCCGAAAATTCTAAAACAAAAGGAAAAATAAAATTAAAAAAATCATAATTTTTTGTGCAAATATCTGATTGAAGTGCTTTTGTGTGTGTAAATTATCAAAATGAATACAATTATCAACTCCGCGCACACAATAATGCAAACTAATTAATGAGCAATAAGTACATTAAACTTGTAATGTTATGAACATAATTACAAGTGGTTTACACCACTATATCTAACTACAAATCTTTCAATAAGTTGGAACGTTATAATGAACAATGTTAAGTTTTGGATTTTTTTTTTAATTATTTCTTGAAGTTTCAGAAGAAACAAATCCAAAAATTGCTAGAAAAAAAATTGTGGATATTTTTTTAAATTATTTCTGGAAGTTTTGGATATTTTTTAAAAAGCTTCTCAAACATTGCTAGATAGGTGAAGAAGACAATCTGGAATTTATTGAGATATTTTGTTTATTTAGTTTAAAAAATTGTATTATTTTTAAAAATATGTATTTTTTTTTTGTGAGATATTTATTTTTTTCAAAATCAATTCGAAAAAATTCCAAAATTATATAGATATATAGAAGATACTTTCATGAATTTTCGGAGAGAATTTGATATCTAATATCTATATATTAAAGATGAGTTTCTATCTAATTATGTGACATGTGTCACTTAATTTTTTAATTGAGCATTCAATTGATTGACACGTGGCATTTTTCACTCTCCAATTTTATGCCACGTGTCATTTCTAATAAATAATTTAAAATTATTTTATTAATATTCTTATGTATATAGATTAAGGTTTAAAAAATATATATAGATAGATATACACCAACAAACTACCAATTATTCAAAAACAATTTATCTTATTAGATTATTAAACAATCTATCCCATTATTTAAATATTATCCGGCTAATATATGTATAAAATTTGTGCTGTATTTTTTAAATAAATTATATATTGTTCGTAAAGTTCATTATTTCACATAAAAATTTGACCAATTGTTTGTATTAGCATTAGAGATAATGAAAATAGTTATTCGTGAATCACAAATAAAAGTATTTATACAAAAAATTTATAATAAGTGGAAGTAAAATAGTTGAAGTTGAAGTATATATAATTAATTAAATGTTTAATAAATATTAGAGCAGATAGATGAATGTTCTGTATATAAATATTTATTTCTCACAACATATATTGTGGTTGCTATTTTTTAACTAAAAAAAATGTGATTTATAAGTCAACGCAATTGATTATAGTGTGTTTCATCGTCAAAATAAGTGACACAATTAATTTCACTATGACACATCATTAAGCAAATAATAAAACTAAAATTCAAATAATGGGAGACAAAAACCCAAGCAAAGTTGGGTTGAAAAACTAGTTTTATCATATTTTTGAAGTATTTATGTAATTTTCAAAAATCACACTGAAAATTTATTATTTTCATAATTAATCAAAAAATTCTAAAAGCTTCCCGAAAATTTCAGCATACCTTCTCGACATATCGATCAATTTCAAGAATTTTTTCAAATTGTTGTTTGAGTTTTAATAAATATTGTCGGAAAATTTTTATTTTAAAAAATAATATGAAATACAAAAACAAATAGTAGCAAATGAAATGAAAAAACAAATTAACATTCTCATTCTTTAATTGACCCAAACAACGTCACATGAAAATGATAATGAGAATAGAAGAATGACGGTGAGGATCAAAATTCTAACTCCAAACGGAGCCAAAGAAATATTATTCACTTATATCTATGTCTTTTACAAATAAGTGTTGCCTCATAATTGAAAGTACTCAAAGCATTAGCATGTCCATGTCATTTGTATATTACTAGAAGTGCACATTATGGACAAATATAATTGCAACATGTCCCAATCCCAAAAATAGTACTTTAAATTTGGTACAAGCTTGTGGGGGTTTATAGATAGTTTTCTTCTTTATGTCTATTTCTGTCAAATAAAGCCAATTTGTGTCTTTTGAGCCAATGCTTTTGTGAAATATGATATGATGTTTGCTTGGAATTGAAGCAATAAGGTTGTTAATTACTTAGCTTGAATTCATCAGCTTCAACCAACTGATGTTAGCTACACAATTGATTATTATCAACAAATTAACAACCAAAATATACATGCAATCTTAGATCCAACTACCTACCTGAAAGTGAGAGACAATCCCATTTTTGTGTGCTCAATTCTAACTTTGTTTATTCCAATTCCATGGACTGCATGTTTATGAACTTACTTACACTAATTGTGTGGGAGGACAATGGATTGGAATAATTTATTGGGGAATCCATTAAAAAAACTGTGGTTTTAAATGGTCTTGTGTGATTATAGTACATGTCTCTTTCATCTTGTCTCACACATCAATTAGGTATGAGCTTTCAAGTGTGTGTATATTACAACACATTCTTTGGTGGGTATGGCATTGGAATGGGGTTTTATGATACTTAAAATTTTCTACAAAACGGGTTCGGGGCGGAGCGAGTTAGAGTCACATCGTTGCGGTTGTGGTTGTCCTTTTGTACCTTGTACCAAAATGCCCAAAGCATGCAAGAGTGATGAACCACATACCAAACATAAAGAGGTTCATGATATAGTTCACTATTGGTTTCTCTATGATCAAAATTCAATGTCACAGAACCGAATGATTTAGACATATTAAAATTAAAGAATATTCTATTTTGATACATTTTCATCCCATTACAGGGGTTGACTACGCTCAGAATGCTTTTAGCATTAGCATTCGTAAATGATCTCATCATCCATCATATGGATGTGAAGTGAAGACTATTTTTCTTCATAGGGAGCTTGAGGACTACAATCCACACACACACATCAACCATAAGGATTTGTACCATCTGGCAACAAAAACAAGGTATGTAAACTTGTAAAAAAATGACGTTGTGGTTCATTCCTTGAATTATCTATGTGCGAAAAATGACAAGTGCATTTGTTATAAAGTGTATGGTAATGAATCACCGTTTCAATTTTCTGCATCTTCAATAGTCAAAACGACGTATGTTTATGAAAATTGTTTGTACAAATTGACGGAAAACACTAAAAACAATGTAAAATGGCGAATTAATGTTTAGAAAATAATGTGAAAATTTAAAATAATCAAACAAATATTATAGAATAATTAATATCAACAAACATTAACAAGATTTTGTGATTTTTTTTATAACCTTAGTTGTTTCTATTATATACATACTTTTTTTATAAGCAAACGTACCAACCGAGTCTCGAACTTGAGACCTCTGGAAGAGCAAACACCTCAAATCATTCGCTCTGATGATAGTTGGTATATACATACATTTTATTTTACAAAAAATTATTTGGTCTACTACTAAAAGCATGAATCAACTAGTAGATGTTGTTTCAGTTTAATCTAAACTCGTAAAATATTGCGGATAATGTGGCTACGATCTTAAAAAAAATTGTTGACTAAAGATAAATGAAATTAAACTTAACACTTAGTTACTTTTCAACTAGTTGACATTAAAGAACATACAAGATGGATAAACTTTAAATCATTTACCTTATTTTTTATGTATTGTATAGCATCTTTGACTATGCATGCAACTCAGTTTTGTTTGGTGTGATTTATCTCAGGAATCAATGAAGTTGGCACTCCAATTAATAAAAGTCTGATGCTCAATAATATGGATTCAAATAGATGGAACCATAATACAAAAAAATATTTTGATATATTTCTTATTATATATTTTGAAGACAACAAAAATCTAATATCAACAAAAATCTAATGTCAGCAAAAATATAAACAGAGAGTAAGGATCTTAAATCAATAATTATTTGGTTTAGGATAAGTCGAGATTGCGACATCTCATTAAAATGCTTGTATTTAATGGGCCTCTTCGGTATCATAAATTTATTTGGGTGGGTATATGTAAATTCTAGTGTGATGACATGAGAGAAAGAGAAAAACAAATCAAAGTCATGTTATTTTTAGTTTAGCTTAAGCCAAACCAATTATAACATGATACTGTATTAAAATTTACCACATACCTACCATATTGAATTTGTAAAAGCGGAACGCTAGATCTTATTATTTTAATTTGTTGTCACCATATTATTGGTGGTTTAATCTAAACCAATTTTTAATTGGCTTAGACTTCTCTTTCTCTTTCTCTGTCAAACAAATTAAATACTGGGCTGGTAGCTCAAAACAACCTGATCATTCCACCTTTTTTTTAAATGACTTTAAATTTGTTACAAAATCACTGGCATGATATGCATTAGATTCAAATTCAAATAATAAATGGATTGACAAATAGAGAAAGCAATTTTTATTTTTGACTTTCAGATTTTTATGAGTGATCAGCGTTGACTAATCCACTACAATTTTGAGTTGTGCTATCTTGGCATGGAACCATTTTCTCTATTTTATTCAGTTATTTTTTATTATTGAATTTGGATTTCTACCAACAAAACAGCATTTCATTGGAGATACAAATAAAATAAAGTATGAGAAATGAAGTTAGTTTTGCCTAATAATGATGCCCACATTCTATTGCATCCATAGAAATTGATGGTAGTGTGTTTCTTATTGCTTATATAGTGGTCTATACTCTATATATACTACAATGATTTTGTTGTTACTAAAGAAATCAAAATTGATATTAAAAAAAAAAGAAATCAAAATTGAATATTACAAGAAAGTAGCAAAATTAGAGAGCAAAATTAGAGAGCAAAAGGAGGAGACTTTATTCTCATGTATAATATTTAACTAATTTTTTGCCCGGCAATGCTTGGGTTAGTGTTTTATTTTAACTATTTATTTTTTTATTAGTATTAATTTGATCAATTTATCATTAAAACAATCTATGTGTCATCACTATTTACCGGCACATTATTTTGTACAAACATATATAAAATATAGTTTATATATATATATATATTAATTTAGCTATAT
>JAYMTF010001356.1:0-23935 GCA_036897485.1 Pelargonium nanum | reverse complement strand
TAGGCAGAAGCACAGAGTTATTTGACTCTAAATGTCTGAATTTGAGCAAACATAAAAAGAGTTTTATTTCTTAGTGTAGAATGGAATGATAAAAAGATACTACTTAAACTATAAACCATATCCCTTTGGCATACAAAAAGAGTACTAGAACCACCCTGAACATTTTAAGAAGTAAGACCAGCTAATCTGAAGAAAATTACGTATTCTAATTACAAAAGCTTATTATGATACTCATGGATGGGATAAAAGACTAAAACGTCCAATGTACAATAACAGGACTTGGCTAAATTCGCAAATTGGACATGCTTTCCACGAATGAAATCTAGATTTCACAATACAGGACACATATGATGGGTGTAAACAACCCATCTCCCTCAGTATTTCAACATATTAATAGCAATAGGAAATTTTGGAGTGCTACTCTATACAACCAAGTAGATGATAGAAACTTCTTAAATGTGATCCTATAAGGGTGAATTTAAATACTAATTATCTAATGAGGTCCAGCAATAAGTTGTAATTGAGCTAGAAAATTTTACTGTGAAACATCCTCATCCCATCACTAACATATTTATATTGAGAATCGTTCCTGCCTATTGGTCAAAACAGCATTTACCAAAATTTGATAAACCTACAAATAAGAATTACCTACATTAATGGAAAACTAACCTAACTACCTAAGCAGAGAATTCACAATAAAAATTAAAAAAACACCTTGAGTGGCATTAAGGATCAATAACCTAAGTGATGGTCTAACTTGTGGACACAATTAGATACCAAACCCAAAACATGAATGACACAATTCTTTAAGAACAGTTCAGTGAGTGAAGCCTCATAAAAACCTCAAATGCAGATAATAAAACAAATTTCTAATTGTACTAATATCAAAATAATATGATGTCCAGAATCCGAAATAACATTTAACTCAAATTGAACAACGAATACATACATTATTGAAGTACATCATAATTATCAACATAAGAAGATGAACAAAACTCATACCTAGATCAAGGAATCTGTCAGATTCGCCCAATTTCGATGGTGAGATCGACCGACGGGTGGTGGCGGGGTGGTCCATCGGGTGGGGCCACCTCCGGCACCGCCTCAGGTGCGGCGGAGCACGGTGGAGGGCGTCGAGGCCATGAGTTCTCTCTGGGAGTTGATGCTTGTTTTGGTTTTCAAAAGAATACATGGTATTATTGGTTGGGCTTAAACTAATAATGATGGACTTTGACAATAGTAAGTTAGTCCCACATCGGAAGAAAGGAAAAAGTAGAGTGCAGATTGAGTCTATAAATAAGAGGAGAAGGTGGAGGAAGAAAGTACCCGTCCTGTCAGGGGTGAAAGGCGACCTGTTAATGAACGTATAGTGACGACAGGTCGTGCCGACACCGAGTACAATGAACACTTCTTTTTAGCGCGAGTTGCGAAACCTTACTTTGGTCAGCTTCTCGTCTATTTTTGGAAGCCTCACCTCTCTTGGTGGGGCTCACTAAACATCAACTCTCTCAATTTCAAATATTGAATAATTATTTTGTTGACAGGATATGTTATGGGTTAGTCACGTGATTCATTACATAACAATCATATATTATATTATCGTGATTATGTGTTATCAATAACACCAGAAGAGTGACTAGAACACGAGATGAGACCTCAAGGTACCTTAAATTACTCACCTCGATGGTTGTAATATCATGTGTTAAAGAGAAAAAATATACAATTCATACATAACTAATTTAAAAAAAAACATTTATATTAAGATAAAAGTTCAAGAAAAACAATACACTTATTTTAGAATAGAGAGAGAAATTTTTTTAAATTCTAACTACTTAACAGAAAAACTGACAAAAACTAACAATGATTATTTTGACTCCATATTTAAAAAGATATTGGCCAACTAATTTTTGGCTTAGCCTAACCAATGAGACGGCGATACATCATTAAATTTATCCATACCTGAACTGGTGGAAGCGGAGCGACCCGGCCGGATCCAAGAATTTTAATGAGATGTCATCACCTCATTAATGATTTCGATTCCTCAATTCCATTTAAAAATAGAGGGATAATTTTGAGTTAAAAAAGTTTTAAAAACAGCATTGAGCTCCATACGAAAAGTTCATGACCAAATTCAAAAAGAATGACAAACCATCTTCGACTAGTGCCAGAGCGATTAGTTGCCATCAAATTGGAGCAAACACAATATATTATATCACCCTATAATTCATTTTTTCACATTACAAACTACTGACTTCATCATTTTCCAGTTCCCTGATTAATAGTTCAATCATCTTCTTATACATTGGCATATAGTGATCCTTAATCATTGTTCTTGAAAGTCGGATCTTACTGTACAGTTCTCTAGGTGTCTCGAACAAGCCCACGTGTTCCTCAGCTGGCTCGTCATCATCATCCTCGTCGTCAGCTAAACTAGCAGGCTCGTCGGACGAAGGTATCGTAACAATGTGCATTATTCTACCTGGGGGATAGAAGTGGAGGCTCTCTGTAGCATCAGATGAGGAAATGGGCCTTTGGCTTTCGACTGCATCGGCCAACACATTCTCCTCTTCTGTAATTTCTTTCGCCACAGCCGCTTCTTCCTCTTGAGCACAAACATCCACTTCATCCTCCCGCCGCTGGAGCTCCTTTTCCAGTTCGTACCATAATTCACCTTCTGTGATGTCTTCTACTGCGGATGTCGGATTGACTATGGTCGCCGAAATGAGCTCCTCCTCTTCATCCGTATCATCATGTCGTGACCCGACATTTGAATTACACTCCAGCGTGTTTGGCACTGGGTCTTCGGCAGTAAGAGATTCACATGCTCTTTCAGATATTAGAGAAGTTTCAGCCAAATCTTCTACTGTAGAGTTTAGTGATGTGCCCACATTCCGGCGACGGGCACCCATGCAAGACCATGATGATAGAGTCGAACGGGTTCTGACAACAGCTTGTGCAACATTCTGTGCACGCTTCATCACAACCTACAAATTACCAAAGCAGATAGTTATGTGGAGAAGATAGCATAGCAGGTATTGATGTCAGGCTATAGCCTCCAGATAGCATAAGAACTCTAATTAAAAGTCACAAGGCAAAAGTATTATATTTTGGAGCTACCACACTTTTATAGACAATGTTGGGTGCAGTCTAGATAGCAGGTGTTGCTAACCATAAATCTGCTAGAATGGTATGGGTTCTCAGCAGGTACCTTTGGAGCAACTGGTTTAGGGTTGGGGAGAATGTTTTGGAACCCAAAAAATAGTATTAGTGTCCGCATGTGATGTTTAAGGCATAATCCAGACTAGCCTCGCATCTTTGCAAACAATGGCTGTTAGTTTAGCATAAGATTTGAGTGGTATAAAAAAAATTTTAAAAAAAATGGGTTGCAAATTAGCTTAAAGGTAATGATCCATTTTATATGATAATAAAAAAGGAGCTGCATTTGCTGCTACAAGCCTACAACCTTCTAATTGTGAGCAGAAAAGAAAAAGAATCAAGAGAGCTTTGAAATAAATTGTCACCGAACAGAATGTTATAGAGAAGAATATTAGACATTTGAATGAAAATGTCAATGGCTGCTAGCATAATTGATTTAGCTGAGAGCCTGAGAACATGACATCTACCTATAACTTAAGGCATGAAACAGAAAGTGCTCAACATGGTAGGCTTTTGGCTTTTAGTTACCGGATACAAACAAAACTACCTAAGGTTGTTTGGACATGT
This sequence comes from Pelargonium nanum, assembly GCA_036897485.1. Taxonomy (NCBI): domain Eukaryota; kingdom Viridiplantae; phylum Streptophyta; class Magnoliopsida; order Geraniales; family Geraniaceae; genus Pelargonium; species Pelargonium nanum. The sequence continues at coordinate 20,212 of JAYMTF010001356.1, read as the reverse complement.
CCAACCTAAGGTAGTTATAGTTATAGCTGGCAAATGAGCTAATGGCACTGTAGCGTGCAAAATGAGCTGCAGTCCGTGGACCATCATTGACCCCACCCAATGATACCGGGCTTGGGTCGACAAAAAGTGACCCAATAAGCATATTTGCGTTTTTTGACCTAGCCAGTTAGCCCATTTGCCAGCTCTAGTTAGAGGTCCCGCAAGAAAAAGCAAGAGAACTCAGTTATTAGAAGGTAAGAGATGAGGGGTAGGCCTAACTTACAAATACAAGTAAAAGATCCAAAGTGTTTTACTAAAGCCTAAAAAGGCTCATGAAGCCCACTCCAACATAGTCAGGAAATGCCTTGTTGTTGATGTTGTTGATTAAGTTTTTGAAGAATTTGGAACTAATCCTAATCCTGAAAATGTTTTAGCAAAAACTAGAAGCTAATAAGCTTTTCTTAAGATTAGCTAAAGACCATAATGAGGGTAGAGTTGTGTGGCTACTGTTTTCCATATCACTGAGTATCGTTTGATTAAGAAATCCACCTTGGAATGTCAAGTATGCAATTAGGCATTAAGAAAATTGATAATTTAGTTTGATAGTTGTACGTGTAGGCCGGAAACATAATTTTGTCACATGTTTTGTATTGTAAATTTGTAATAATAGACATGGTGCTAAGATATGGCTGCCCCAATCTGCCTAAACAATATATTACCAACTATAACAAAGAAACAATTAAATTTCCAAAATGTGAAAGTCTGCAGCTTGAACTAAATCTCAATTGCTATTTGAGTGAAGATGATAAAAGAACCAAATTGTCAGCCTCTACAGTTAATGAGATGTTACCTGAGTGCTACTGGATACAGGCCGTAGAAGTGAACCTGCACCAGCAACCCTTGCTTTTGCACTAGCTATAGATGGAAGACGGGACCCCAGAGCAGTTGCAGAGCGATAAACAACATTTAGCACTCTTGTGCGCTCAACCTGATCCCGGAGATCACTTAACCAAGATGAAGCTGTGACCTATGATTAACACTTCATATAAGTTATCTTACAGTATTTAAAAGATGGCTAAATGGAGGTGAGTCGACATACCATAGGTTAGATAAGTCTCAAACATACGTAGTTTTAAGTAAGTGGATGACTAAAAAACAAAACATTGTTTATCAGGGTTTCATTAATTAAAGACAGTGACAAGAATGCGAGATCGGGGAGGGAAGGGGTGGTGAGGCCAGCGAGATTGGAGAAGGAAGGAGGTGGCGCCCCACAAAACCACGGAAGAAGAAGAGGTGTGGTGACTGCAACTTTTTTTTTTTCAATGACCCTAATTTTACTCAAAACTACGAGTTTAGGGTGAATGACTCACCTAATCTTAGGCAGGTATGCTCACCTCCATTTTACTCTTAAAAGATATGATAGAAAAGATGAAATCATAATTCTTTGAGAGGCAATTTTGTATTCATAAGTTCATACCTCAGATCGCAAATCGTCAATAGATGCAGTAGAGAAAGTAGGCACCAGATCAGAACCATTGATAATAGTAGTAACGAAGTGCTTGCCTGATTCAGCAAGATCCCATGTCATACAAGCACCTGCAAAATGCTAATCATACATCAGCATTTTCAATACTGTACCGACCCAACAATAAAAGTCAGTACCAGGCAACACACGCAAAATAATAGCAGAAAAAAATGTGGTACAACTATATTAGGACAAGAATAAGACATCACTACATAAAGACACCACGAATGCTTTTCATAAAGAATTATTAGAAATATTTTTTGTTCAATTTATTGCACTCAAATACTAAAGAATGATGCCTATATGTTTGTTTGCAAAAATAAAAAGGAAATAAAAAAATTTCAGGTATACTACACAGATTCGCCATGGATATTTTTCATAAGAAATATTTATATCTGTGATAATTTTTGTTCAATCTATTGCACTCAAATGCTACAGAATTATGCCTATACGACTTTATAGTTGTTTGTGGAAATGGAAAACCAATGTATCAGAAGGGGTCTGATCTTCAGTCCAAAAACAACTAATTGTCTCTTTTTCTTTTTCCTTTTTTCCCCTTCTTATATATATTTTCCTTCTCTCTTTCATTTAGCCCCAGCATTTTTATTGTGTTGCTCCTATTGTTTCAAGAACTGGACCAGACCAAGCTAGGCAAATTCTAGTGTCTCCCCAGTCCCCAGTCCAGTTGATTCCTAGGGAAATTAAAGAACTCAAAAAAGACTTCCAAAATCCCTTGAATTCTTAGATTAAAACCAATTGACCAAGGAGCCACCAACTTCTTATACAAGGATATAATGATGTATAAACTATAATATTTATCTGACAAATCATTAATGTCACCACTATTTAGAATATTATTTTTTTCAAGAATTATTGTATTGCTGTATCAATAATATGGAGCAAAAGCCAAAAAAGAATCAAATGATTGATTAGTTAACCAAGTTGAGGAAGAACTTATGCCAAGGGACAAAGGAAAGAGTGACAAATCTGGGAGAAAAAAGGCTCTCCAGAAATATAATACATTGAAAGAAACAGGCTTTCAAACTTTCTATTCCTAGTCTTCCTTAATAAAACAGGCAGTTATGATATAGGCAAGCATTTTTTGCTAGCAAAAATGCACGAGCTCTCTGCCTCACCACAAAACGTTAGAAAGGATTAGTAGTTAACTGGTTCTAAGGAAGGAAGGTATTAGAGACAAGGTTGTACCTGGTGCAAATGTGACACATGTGCTGGAGGAAAACTCTTTCTGTTCTCGAAGAATATATGCTAGTATTGCAGCAGTACCACCCCCAAGTGAATGCCCAACAACCTGAACAAAAAAAGATGAAACGATATACAAGGCATAACGTTAGATATTACTAACTATTCTTCTCATAGAGGATATATATATTAAAATTGGTGCTCACTTAAAAAACCCTGCTTGGGATTGTAAATGAGAGAGAAATTGGATAAGTTTGGGAAAAGAATTCATTCTTCTAAACCCACAAATTTGCATCTATTGGGCGGATGGAAAAAGGAAAGGTGAGGGGAGACTGTTTTTAAATATAATAAATAAAAAAACTTATATATGCAAAATTTGCATTATCCTACGTATTTTGGAAATGTCCCAAATAATGAATGAGTTCTTGGTTCTTCCATTCATCCTCCTTCCACCAGACATGAAGGATTAAGAATTTAAGATCACATGGGAAGAAATCAGAATAACTAGAAGAGATAAAGGTTCAAGGAAGATTGACTGATAAGTTAAGTTCAAGAGATGCCAATTGTATTCAACTGACAGAGGCAAATAAGACAATGCTTTTTGCAGCACCACAAGGGCAAAGTACAGTTCCTATTTGAGAATTTTTTTTAAATAAGAGAAAAAAAAATAGTTTACCTTAACTTCAAAGTCAGGAGATTCACTTAGTGCCTTAAGCAAGGAAGGGGTGCTTAGCTTTGCAATCCAACGTGCTGCAGCAACCATTCCACAATGTGCATACCCTAGAACTACATTGCTTATCCCACCATCGTGTAAAACTGAATGGTGGAAGGGAACGACCGCACCAGTTGCTGCTGTGAGTGTATCTTTGATGCTATGAGTACCCCGGATCAATAGAAGCAGGCATTTTGAGCTTTTATCGCGTATGATTGTGAAAGCAGGCTTCAGAAGCTGCAAATATCAAAGCATGATATTTTTAAAAAGAATGAAGTAGAATATGATAAAATCATGTAAATCAAAATTGATAGGAATACTAAAGGCCGCAACAAGGAAGAAACTAATAACAATAGTGGAGAGAGATGACAGTTTAGTGCATATTAGAGTTAGAATCACAAATTATAACAGTGGCAGCAAAGTCATAAACAGACATTTGAAAGATCAGAGCTTATGCTGAACATAGAAACAAGGGGAATCCAAGCGCCCCTCAAGTTCCATACACTGTAAGATTCCTGATCTAAAACTACAGAAAGCGTGATATAGATAAAAGTGAGTTATATACCCCAGCCTTGGGCTCCTGAAGAAGGACATCATCCTGAGAGTAGCCAGCGGATGCTAAAAACACTGGAAATGGCTTTTTGGAGAAAAACATGCAAAGTGTCAGTAACCTCAAGAGATGATGTAGTTCTGCTATAATTTGAGGGCCTTTCAGCTGTACACTGTTGTCCCCAGCATATACACTCGCAACATGCAAGTTACCCTGCAAAAAAATATCGCTAAGTATCATTAAAGTACGCAACCATTAAAACTAACAAGAAAAGAGATATAAGCAGCACAAAGAACAATGTGGATGATATTAGCAATTATTGTACTTTAGAGATAAACAGTGTCTTATTGATTCACATAACTTCTTTAAGGATCACAGATTGGTAACAATATTCCTCAAACTTGATACTAGGAATCAGACTGGAAGGGAAGGCAAAAAGCGAAACATCCAAATTTTATTTTTAGTCACTCATACAACAATAGGTGAGTTCAATCTAGCATCATCAATGTTACAATCAAATTTACAATTCTACAAGGTGGGGATGTGGTAAAGCCCAAAATCACCAAACCCAAGTAATTTATCTGCACTAGCTAATTATCAGCTGCATATCATGAACTGAAAATCATATTTCAGCAAGAAAGGACGCATGAATCATCAAAGAAATACTAAGCTCAAAGATATGCAACAAAAAAAAGTCACATAAAAAGCCTAACTTTAGCTACAAATTTCGATATGCAACAAAAAAATAACTAAAAATCAAGAAACTCATTGAACTCCCTGGAGCTGAAAAACAGCTTACCTGGCTCCTCATGAGGTAATTAATCCCAAACGCCAAGTCGCCGATCGGCCATTTACCCAAAGTTTCAGAGTATGTGAACCTAAGAGTGTCCGACAAGGTCGTGATCGACTCGAACCAAGTGGCAGGCGCCTGTGCCTGGCGCCGGACAAGCCTTCTCCTCCCGGATCTGCCAGATTTCGACAAATCTCCACCACCGTCCTCGCCGCTTTCCTCGGCCTTCGCCGCCAGCCTCCGGCTCAGCAAGTAGTACACAATAACCGCTGCTCCGGCGGCCGTCGCCATTGCTCCAGCCGCCATCGAATCGAGACTCAAATCTCAAGAAAAAAGCATAAAATTGGAGCTCGGAGCTCGGTGGAGAAAATCAGCAGCGCGATGATTGCAGCTCAGGAACCAAAATCAAAATCAAAATCAAAATCAAAAATCGAAATTGAAATTGAAATTGAAATCAAAATTCAGTAGCAAAGGTTTCGATTCGGAGAGAATTGAGATTGCGCAGAGAATGTGTCGTTGTCGACGTCGATGCAGATTAGGGAAAGCGAGACAGTTGATTCTGAGAAGGCGATGAGCCAAAATGACGAAAGAGGACAAGTCAGTTCGGGGAATGTGGGTAAATGTAGAGAACGTTGGGGAGGGTAGTTTGGGGAATATTCGAAATAAAAAACAGAGGACACGTAAAGCATATAAACCAGTGTAGTGTACTGTACTGGGTAAGGTGCGTCCCAGTTCTCACGGCTTCTTAACGTGTTCCGTTCCGTTCCGTTACTTGATCTAACGAAACAACCAAAGCGTGTGGACAATGGAAGGTGGTGGCTCAACAAATCTAGTAGCCCTATAATTTATGAAATGATTCCATGCCCAATTATGTGTCAATTTTAGATCTCTTCTACTAAATTTTATATGCTATTAATTGGAATGATTCATCCATGATATTAAATATTTACTAAAATATTGGGTATAATTAACGAGACGTTTCACATCTTCAATTTTATTTGAATGGAAATCGGTCATAATCCTTCTGATGTTGTTAAGGGATTCGTCATTCGGACATGTTTCCAAAACAAAAGAATTGGGAGCTACATACGAAAGTCTCACCGAACACTATGATATGGATCTCCACATGCAATAACGTAATAATGTATAATGTGTGTCTCCACCAAATTAACAATTAATTGCATGGAAGAAACACAGGGGTGCAAAGAGACGTGGTTTGAAATTCGATCGTCTAACAAAAAGTCGTGCGAAGAATAAATAACTCACAATATTGACCACCAAACGTTTATGTAAGATTATGCACAGTAAAGTGACCGCTATGTACAAAAATCTTCATATGTTCTTATCAACCATGGGACATGTTGCGTGTTTCCATTGGCGCGTGGACGTGCTGTTTGGCTTTGTTTTTTTTGTCCTTTTGTGCATTTTTAGACTTTTCAAGGTCGTTCGTGGTTCGAATTGACTTCCGTTTTGAGCATTCTTCACCTTAAAATTAATCATTCAACGTGGGAACATATTAAACTAAGGAGACCAATTTTATTTTTCTTCAACTCGAGTTTACGGCGAGCTGCCCGAACCCTGATTATCAGTCCCCTTTTTTGTCGCGGAGTCAAATGAAGTATACGTGTCGTTTTATCCCTAACTAATTGTTCTAAAAAAAAATTATGTAGAAACAACAGTCCTACAAATTTTAGTATTTGTGAACAATATATGAAGTTTTTTTTAATTTTAATTAAGTCATTAGATTATTCTTAGGAAACAAAAATCTTCTTGATTGTGTAAATGATGTATGCCTAGGTTTTTTATATTCCATCTAACCCACCAATGGTCTAATATTGCATTGGATTTTGAAATGCAACCACTCCAAATGGACCTAGCTCTTAGAGATCATTTAGGTGACAAGAGTGCTTTGAATTTGAAATTCCTAACCCATTTCTCTCTCTTCTTTTCAAATTGACTATTATAAAAATTGAAGTTTGTATTTACTAATAAAGTATTCAATTTTTAGAAGAAGAAAAAAAAATCAGTAAAGAGGACCAATAAAATCCCAAGTGATGTGAATGAGCTAAACATAGGTTGAGTTCTTCGGTTACATATAACATTGTATTGTATGTTGATGTTGAGCCATAAAGATGAAATAGCAGTGCTAGCCATATCATTTAATTGATCTGTTAGTTCCAACAACAAATGACCTGTCAATCTCAACAACCAACCAAAACCAATTAATTTATTGGATTATAGTCAAAATGACCTCTTAGTAAAACTAAAGAGAAAAAAAAGACAAACAAATTTGGCAAAGCACCACTATTTGTTTATGTAAAAAAGTAAACACTAGACCAAATACATTGAAAATCTCTATTTCAGTTTGTATGGCTTGAAATGCTTGTAAGATGTCAATCTCAATTATTATACGAAGGATCATGACACTCATTAGCATCAATTCACTTAATTAGAAATTGACAATGATGTTCTCCCCTCCAGCATGTTGAGCTTGAACCACCTAAAAAGCGTCAGACTCGCTCAGATGCTCATGTCGACCTACTTAATCAAATTTAAGACACTAGTTGCTTCACCTTCCTTGATTGGGGCTTGTTTGATTATTTTCACCAACTTGGGTTAACTTTTAAATGTCCTAGCTAGTTTCATTTGTGAGTCTTAATATATAATTAAAAACTAACCACTCATTGTATTCAATTGAATACAAAAAGAATTAAAAGACTACTTTGGTACACTTTGTAGCTGAAGGAAATCAACTGTAATTTTCCAGACTATTTATATTTGTATAGCTTTTCATTAAATGAAAACATTTGGAAGAGTGTTCACATGAGAGTAATGAACAAATTTATATTTCTTGGCCTTTTCAATTCTCCTTTTGGTAATGTAAACATATAAAAACGTTTGTTAGTTTGACTAAGCAAAAAAATTGATTCAAATTCTTTACTATTTTTGTTGAGTTAAATTGATTCAAATTCTTTACTATTCTTTACATATAAAAACGTTTGTTAGTTTGACAAAATACTAATTACAGTTTATTTTCTAATTAGTATTTTTGTCTTATTTGAATTATTGTAAACTATTTTGTATTAATTAAACACACTCAATCGATTGTGGTCGGTCTTTAATTGTTACTTTAATATTTGTTGATGCATCAGAACAACGACCACGTGTGTATTCGACATTACACAAAGCTTTGTGTTTTATTATTTATTTTTACATCACATGCAACTAAGACATTGTCGTTTTAACTGTTAATGATAGAACAATAAAACGTTGTGATGACGTGGCATGCACACGTGTGCATCATATCAGACGTGACATGCATAAACACTCAGTAGGGCTAGTGGTTGATTTCACTTGGTCCCTCGAGACCTTAGTTTCGAGTCTCCGTGTGAAACGTAAAAACCGGATACAACCAATTAGTGGATAAAAAAATGATTTTCAATGATTTAAACAAGTCAAAACTATTTAACTTTTAAAAAAAAAAGAAATCACATAAGTAACATGAATAAAATTTAAATTTTATTTTTATTTTATTTTATTTTTGGAGCCCATAAATAAAATTTGCAGTGACTTGAAAGAAACAAAATAAATTTGTTGTTGGAGAGATAAACGGTATAGGGTCTGTGACCGTACATTCAAAATGAGAGTATCTATATAAACAATGTTATTATGATTTCATTAGATGATTGTAAAAAATGGGTGAATATTTGAAATTCCAGTTAGTTTCAGAGATTTGCTCCATTTCCAATATAGCTTGCTCTCACACTGAACTCGGTTTCGTCGACTGGTATATGATTCTCAAAGTATGTTCTATTCATTTTATTTTCTCTCTCTCTCTCTATAAATATATATAAATATATGTGATTTGATATGTGGGTTATTGAAAATGAATTGATTAGGTGGAAGAAGATGCTGAGGTTGATGTTATTAGGAAACAATACAGAAGATTTGGTAATATATATGATTGTTTCATGTTTGTTTGATGATTTAGTGAATATTTGATTGATGGTTGGTTTTAAGAAGAAGAATATGGTTTTTGGGTTTTACAGCTTTGCAGGTCCATCCGGATAAAAACAAGCATCCCAAGGCTGAATTTGCCTTCAAGCTTCTTTCTGAGGTTAGATTCATTGCATTTTTCAAAAACAAAGAACTCAATTCGGTAGCGGAGCCAGGGTGTAGGATAGGGGTGGGCGTGTTAAAACAAAACTATGATCTCAACCTTATTTGGTAAATCATAATGGACTCGGATGTTCATTGTGAAAGTTTTGAATTTATCTAATATATATTGAAGTTTTGAAAGATGACATACACAGTTGCCTACTTCAGTCTACCTCTAGCTCCGTCATTGGATCAGCAGCGGAGGATGCATATTTTCTTTGATTTCTACTCTTGAATTAGAAATTGAATCACCTTCGTAAATTTAACAATTATTTGAACTTATGTCATACATTTGTGAAGGGGGGCACGCATCACTAAACAAAGTATCAACATTAGTTCAACTATTAAACACATTATCTACGCGATTACAAATGGTGATGCTATGTGTGTTTGCTATTGCAGGCATATTTGTGTCTCTCAGACAATGCAAAACGGGAAGTGTTCAACACGAAGAGATGGAAAAATGTTTGCAGCGAGTGCAACAACCCTAGCAATAATAATCCAAGGTACAACAAGAGCAAATCAAGATGTAGTAGTAGGATGAAGAGACTGAAAGAGATGAGAGATAGGTTGAGAGAAGAGGCAATGGTGATGGACAAGTGTATCAAGGCTAATAATACTTCAGCTTTGCCCAAAGAATCGCCAGTGTTCAATCCATCGGATTCTGTGTTTCAAAGTAAATATAATCAACAAAGGAGAGCGCCTCCCAAGAAAGAAACGCCCGTCTTCAATCCATCCAATCACCAGTTCTGGGGAAAACTCGACGTGTTTTGGTACAATAAGATTAGGAGGAGAGGGAACGACTCTCCAATCTTTGAGACGGGGATGTTTAGAAGCAAATCTGCCTGTGTTAGTCAATAATTTACTTAAGAAAACTAATTTATGCTGATGATGATCCAAATTTCATGAGTCCATAATTGGCAAATTCTGTTTCATTAATCATCTTTGTTTGCATAATTGTGTTGAATTCCATCCTAGTCACTGTTCTTAATCATCTTTATTTTTGGAAACTAGATTATAGCACAAGTCCACAACTTCGCGTTCAATGATTAGTGCCTCATTGTTGACATAATCGTCATGACCGCAACGTTCGACTTTCAAATTATTTGAGGAAATTAAAAATATTTTCCATGTTATCATAATTTAACGTCTCAATTATGGAATATAAACCAACCTGAAACAAAACAGATGCTAAAATAACCAAATTAGAACAATCTTGATGACTAATTTGAAACAAAATGGAACTTTGGAACAATGTTTATACTTCTTTTTGAAATATACTAAAAGGACTAATTTGAAACAATAACTAAATTGGACATTTTTTAACCAAATAAATAATAAGAGACCATTTTGGAACATTCTGTTCAACTAAACAAGTTTTCCAATTTTCTGAAAAATGGAAAAATAATACGCTGCTAAACATGCCCTAAATGATTCATTTTCTGTAATTTATAGTGCACCAACCAGTTCTTGAGGCTCAATTGTGTCATTTGAAATTAAATTGTATCACAAATAAGCTCTATTACTTTGATTTAAAACTATAAAGTCAAATGCATCATCTCAGACCATCTGACGACACACTCCTACAAAATTTGGATCTTTCAATTTCTTACACAACTCGACAACTGTTACCAACATTCTGGGTGAATATGAATGAATCAGCAGCTGATTCACCTGTTTGTTCCATGGTTTTCATCTTTAAAACATTCCACTTAACCTCCACTTGTTGGCTGCTTGGCTGGGACTTTAAGGATACCACCATCAACCAATGGCTGCAGCTCTGTTTTCGCCATCCCACGTACCTTGGAGTCCGTGGATTCCAAGAACCCATAAATTACCTTAGAACTGCAATCATAGGTACAGAAAAATGACACGGTAATGGATCAAAATCATGTTTGTTTTTATACAAAGTGTATGTCGGACTTTGGAAAATAGGTTTAGCCTAACCTGTGACCTTCCGCCCACATTTTGCACTTCCCCTTCAGAGCTTTCTTCCATAGGGTGGTTGCAAACGCCGGACAGTCCAAGATTAGTTTTCTTATAGTCCGACTCGAGTGGAAATTCTCCAGGACGTGCTCTTCTTTAGATTCCTCGGATTTAGGAATTGCCACCAGAGATGCTATTGCTTCATGAAGTGCATTTAGCTTGTCATCCAAAGCCGGGTGGAGGATCCCACCAAAGCCCCCAGTAGCAACCTGCATCAACAAGATAAAAATAACAAATAAATAAACTAAACTTGAGGATCTATAAGAGCAAATCGAGAAGCATTAATTTAAGGGTTTCCCCTATTTTAATTTCAAGGAATAAGCACTCCTACTTTTTAGACTTTAGTTACCCTTATTATGAAGGAACTGCTCATTCAAACAATGCTACACAGAAGACAAGAACATGAGTAAGAAATGCAAAGGACTTTTACTGCCAAAAATAAAAATAGCAAGGTTACGTAGGTTAGTGTTGAGTTGAAAATACAGGCTAAAATAGAAAAGAAAAAAAAAAAAGTATCTGACCTTGTTTCATTTTTTAGGGGTTATATTCTGTTTTAGGTTATACAAGTTAAAGAGTAACCCTTTCAAAGATGCCAAGAGCAAGATTAAGAGCTTCTATTTTATTTTTATTGGCACGCACAGCCTTCATCACCTGGCTTACCCGACGGAAGAGTTGTACAAAAGATTAACAAATATGAGAAATATGAACTAAGCTACTTACGAATTTACCCACCAATTGAGATACTAAAGTCAAGCTGTTAAACAAAGAGTCAAAAGGAAGAATAAGACCCTTCTAACCATTCTCTTGAACGAGTGCTAACTAACCTATATTTCCTAGAAGTGGAACATCCGCTCCCAAAGTCAATATTATAATAGGCTCCTTCCTCCATTAATCTCGGCAGTAGTAAAGATGAATCCTACAAAACCTATCAAATATCGAGAGTACTCTGAGCCCTGTCCACTTACATTTAATACGGCTGTAGAATTCCGTGTTTCACCTGAGTTTCCAAACATTTTTTTTCGAAAGAAACATAGATCCGCCTCTTGGGCTTTTTAAAAGACTCTAAAATATTAATGACCTATAGAAACTAAGCAAGAAAATAAGTCACTTAGGATTGGAAAATCACCTCCTATCCTTCTCAACGCGGGAACCCCGACTACTTCCGCCAAAAATGACACAAAGAGGAATAACCAAACTACAAACTATATCAATAAAGTGCCAATACCAAAGCTTTCTATAGTTCTAAGAATGTTCTGCTAGTCAAAAACTTGGGTATAAGATAATAAAAGAGGACCACTTAGACTAACTTACGAGTGTGGTATTTGAGAGGTCATTTAATAATACCAATAGAAGAAAGCGCTGTAATAGATCCACAATAAAAGGTAGCTACTAATGAAGTAGTGAATAAACGAAAAGTATATTGAGAATAAGGTTTATAAGCTCTTAAATGCACTCAGTATAAAGTATAAAGTTCTTATAAACCTTATATACCCAACAAAGATAATTTACTTCTAAGAGTCTAGCTAAAGTCTCACTTGGTTAAGTAGGAGCTTCCCTAAATAGATAAGTTGTAATGAGAATGGGCCTCTTTTTTTCTAAGTATAAAATATAAAAATAAGTCCTTACTTTTCTCGGGATCTTGGTCTATAGGTGAATGACTTTGAAGCATGACTATACGTAGTTATATACGAGATGAACTTAAGGAGAATATGACGCTGAAGATTGAAAAATCACAAAATTTGGAGATTCGTTAAAGCTTTAAGATTCACTTACCTCGTATATGACTTCTTTGCCCAAATTTGATACAAGTAATTCCCCAGCACTCTCAATACATATGTCAACAAGATTCTGCATGTCACGCCAACATTTAGGTAGCCTCTTAGAGGTAAAAGCACTATTTTTATAGCATAAAGAGAGCGTACGTGCATCATTTTTCAAATATTGCAACCAAGGATTAGAGTATTATATATTTACAATAAATAAAATAATAAATAAAAAAGAGCTTTAGCAATCTGTTCAAATGAGAATTGAAGTGGTGAAGTTAAGCAATGAACCTCAGCAAGCCCACTATCAACCAGCAACTCCTTTCTCCGCAATGAAGGATCCTTTTTTCCACCTTCAACTGTATTTTTGTTTGCCTCAGCTAGTGGCAGTTCTGTGTCGTTCTTGGTTTCCTCGTCACTAGATTCTTTTACTTCTAATGATTTTGTTTCAGAATTTACTTCAGATTCATCCTGCTACCAAAAGTTAAACAGAGTAAGTTCTTGCAGCAAGATCTCAAGCCTAAAATAAGCAAAAAGATAAATAGCTTTGGACCTACCTTGGTGCAAAGTGAAGGAACAGATAAGTTGAGAGATGCCAGATCTTCAGGATTAAAATAACGTGAACAATTTGGATGAAGTAGTTGAAGTATTGGGTGCCTTCCATTCTGTAATCACAAATGGTAAAACAAGACAAGTTATAAAGGTACATTAATGATAGCGTAAATATTCACAAATGGACAACCAACTGTATAGTTGGAGGTTCTGTATTAGCTTCAAAAATCAAATCAAATATAAAGATCCTAACAATAAATTGTTCCTTCCTTTGTGGGTGGGTGTGCAGGCACGTATGCGCGGATGCGCAAGAGAGAGTGATTTATTCTTAACAGTACACATATTTTCAAAGTTACAACATATAGTTTGATTATCTGAGAGAAGTGCAAGAAAATATGAAACCTTGTCAAAAACAAGCTCTTTCAGAGTTGCTTGAAGCTCGCGAATAATTATCTGTAAAAATAAAAATCATTCAAAGGCATCATTGTCAACTAACAATCCATAGGATAAGCAGGACAACCATACATGACAAAAATCACAAAATGAACCAACCTTCTTAATAAGCTTTGTGTCATCCACAATTGAAAGGATGCATACAAGCACCTGAAAATTAAAAATCATAACACATACAATACATGAATATCAAAATGAAAGGATCAAAGGAACATCACGCAAAGAATTATTGGCAAATGTGAAATTAATAATTATTGATAATCTTCACGGAAATTGTAGGCCACAGGAGTCAATCAACATGTACAGGTATTGTTTTCCCAGCAATACTATGATGAGAAATCTACAGTGCCTGAGGGTTGCATCTCCAAAGACATTTGATTCCATCTCCAATTAATGATCAGGTTTCCACAAAATATTTGAACCATAAGGATCCATCCAATGTGGACATTTTCTTAGTTAATCTGCACTTAATGCTACAGAAAGTACATCCATAAAATGGTCCCAGGCCATTAGTTCTTTTGCACAAAATAGAAAATTATAATCATAATCATGTTTTGAAGTTTTCTTGTATGATGTAAATGCCTCAGTACCTTTTCAATTTAATCAATAGGGACTTGGGAGTTGGGACCAAGTTATGTGGGAAGTTTATAAACAAATTAGGGCATTGAAGGGGGGTGACAAATAGATACCTTAACTAGTGGGGAAAATTCTCTCTTACCTTGTAATATTTGACATCAAATCGACAAATTTACTGGGCGTGCTAACAGAACAAATTGTCAGTAATTTACAAAAGGTGAAGAGTACTCAACAATATTTAAAGCACAAAATTCATCTTGTTGATGGTGGCCAACAGAAAGAGATGGAGCCATCATCATAGAAACCAAATCATCTTGAGAAATGCATAAATTCACTTTTAATTTTTCCTTTGTTGTTATTGCTTCCAATATATAATCTCCTATTCTTTGTCAGGTTAGTGCATGCCAAGCAAACACGCCTATCTCATTCCATTTGTGCTTTGCATGAATTTTGTCCTTATTCGAGTTAGACTACATTTAACAAATGGCCGTTTACAAAAATTGAAGACATGACAACTTGTTGACGATTTTGGCGATGACTGACTTCAATTAAGCATTACAAAAAAAAACAGAACAAAAACTGATAACTTAATCATTCAATGTAGGATATAGAGTAAGCAAAAAATGCTATATTTGCCAACAAATGAAATTTAAATGGGACAAGTCTTTCAAGTACTTCTTACCATGCTCCCATAATGATCTTGGGCTATTTTTCCTACATGGCCTTTCATCCCTTTGATAATTTTCTTTCTTTCCTAAAATAAAGATACATTTTAAACCAGCTTAATAATCAACTCAAAACTCTAAATGAATAAGTACAGTGGCAAGTGATATTTACAATTACAATAAAAGAAATAATTATGAGAGCAGCAAACCTTTGCACTTCCATGCTTCACACACAGAATCCCAATCCTAGACCCATCCTTAGTATGAATCATTCGAACAAGGAGTGGACCACACAGCTGTTGGATAACATCTGTTGCAGAAGACTTTTGACAAACTTGATTTAAAAAATGAGGAAAATGACAACAGGCAAAACTTGAAGCAAACAAATACATGTGCGAGATTACAAGAACAAATAAAGTTGCTGGATAACATATGTAGCAGATGACTTTTGACAAGCTTGATTAAAAAAATAAGGAAAAAGACTAGAGGCAAAAATTGAAGCAAACAAATACATGCATGAGATTACAAGAACAAAGAAAGTTCTTTTAAGAAGCTAGGAAATACCTTGTCTGCTATGCTGAAGTATTCTATTAACACCCTGTGTATGATAGAGTGGTCGACTATGCCTTTCTCTAAAATTGGTTGAATTACTGATATCATGTGTCTTAGCACGGATGCTTTTTGTAGGCTTAGTTTTGAGATTACATCAGTTAACCTGAAATTGAATTCATACGTAAAGTAATAAGTACAGAAAACCCATAGGATCGTGAGAATGATAAGTATCTATCAAAATGCTGTTGAGCCAAAGGGAGGTTAACTACCCTTTAATATAGGTTCCCGCACTTCATACAATGACGGAATAGAGATCACTACTTACAAACCCACCCCATATATAGCACAAAAAACCAATGAATTGACAATGAACTCCTATATTTATCTAACATGGGGTGGGATGAGGAGCTGCCAGTACGTCAACATCTATCTACCTGCCTATTTAATAAAAAGCTTATTTCCTTTTCACATTTCAATAGCTTGGTGTTCCATGCTCTCTTCTGGAACTATGTCAAGTATGCATAACATCAATGTTCATTTTTGTATCTATTAATTATTGTGCATTACTTAATTTACTTCTCCAACTGAATTTTTATATCAGTTTCTCGAGTGTGTTTAAATACAAAAACCATACTCAAGAGGAGTAGTATTGCAAAAAGCTGAACCTTTACCTGCTTTCTTTCATAGAAACGAGGTCTTTAAATAGTTGAAGCTCAGTAGAATACAACTCTAATAAAAGCTCTTGTTTTTGGGTTGCATTTCCCAGTTGATATGCATGTTCAACAACTATAGAAAAGAAGATACACGTGTTAATAAGAATAAAAACAAGGAGGAATTACAAATGACCCTATGAACTATACCTCTTTTGCAATTAGTCACCTAAACATTTTATTGTGACAGATACCTACCATCAGTGTTTAAAAAAGCGCAATGAGGCGCGAGGCGCACTATTGAGCCTCATAATGGTTGAGGCGAGGCGACTTAGGCTAGGCGCACTCGAGGCGCGCCTCACTAAATATATAACCTTATACCTGTGTTTTTAAACCAAATCTGACTTCAAATTTCAAATTATAATGTATTTAATTAGTCCATTGAATAGAATGACTTTTTCAGATTTCAAAATGTCCAATTTACTATACAAAAATTAACTTTTGTACTGTAAATTGAAATATTGAAAGCTGAAAACTCATTTGTGGCTTCCAAAAATCAAAATATTTAGTGTTACCTCACCTATATAAAGGTGTCCAGCCAGATAGTCGAAGGGATAAACAAAACATCTCTAAAACACTACAAATCTATTAATAGTATTAATGATGAACATGACAACTTAGATGATGCTGATAGTTTTCGTTTTTTAGATTTATCTTACTTATCTATATTATAACTTTCTATTATAAACATATTTTGGTAAATTTCATGTTTAAGTTATTAATCTATTTAGTAAATTTTATAAGTGCGCCTCATTTCAAAAAAGCCCGCGCCTTACTGTGCGCCTCGCGCCTCAGCTTTAAAGGACCCTATCGCCTCAAATGCGCCTCGCGCCTTTTAAAACACTGCCTACCATTAACTTTCTCAAACTCATCAATACCAGACCAGGCACATGAACCCGCATCCTCCATATATTTGTGGAAAATAAAGAACAAAGAAAAAGTTTAACCAAGTTATTATAACATACCAACAGATCCAACCATATGGCGTAGAAGAGCAGCAACATGCCCATGGAGAGATGAGATAAATCCTGCTAACTGCTTTTTTGAAGCTGCTCAATGAATGAAGGATCACGTAAAAAAAAAGAACATGAAAAAAAGAAGCATGAAATATATAAACAGGTTGCTGACTAATTTCCAAATGAAGCCCAATATGATTCTCTCAAGCTGAAACTTACCATTGTCTAACATTTTCTTCACCAGATGAACTGCATAGGTGTTGGATGCAAGGGTGAGAAAATGTGGCTGAAGCTCCTCAAAGACGGAATCCCTTTCAGCTTGTGAGCAATACTTAACGCAGGTCTACGGTTAAGAGGAACAAAAAAAAAAGGTTAAAGCTTAGACAAACAAATAAAGCCTTGAATTTGAATAAACCAGTCCAGCAAAAAGATCGAAAGGACACCTGCAAAACGCGAGAAGAAACATGGGAGCCAGCAATTTCATGGATCTTCCCTTTCATCTTCTGTAGTGCTTCACTTACGAACCTTAACAAAGTTTTAAGTAAAAGAAAAGAAAAAAAGTGATGAGAGGAGATAATAAAAGAAGAAAAAAACTCGTAGTATGAGCAACAAAAACGTACTTGGATCTATCCTCTTTACCAATATTACGACGCCTCATCTTTTCCCATAGATTTGCAAGCTCCTAAAAAAGGAACCAAAACATATAAGTAGACATTCAAGTATGATTTAGCAGTTTTTAAAAAGGTTATAACGAAATAATGGTAGTTCCAGGATTCACAGTAAGCAGAACCCATGCTTAAAATACCAAACTTTTTCTATTTAGAACTGCATAGGCTATGCAAAGTGGTTTATCAGTAAAACCCAAAGTAAGGCTTAAAAAATGTATCCATAGCAAATTAAGGCATATATGAATTCAATAAGGAGCTCTGGTTCTGTTTGTGTCACCCAATTGATTTTTTAAATAAGTTTTGTTTTGGGGTTTTGGGTTTCAATTTTGCAATTGAATTGAGGATTGGGTTTTGGGTCTCTTGAAATTAGTAGACTGTTGTTTGAGATTTTCTGTGGGCTTCTTTGGAGAGTTGTGGATGATAATTTTAATTTAGGGGTAGATCAAATTTACTCTAAATATTTTTGCCTCATTAATCCAAATGATTTTGGCTTAATAACATTTAAATTTAGTTTTTCTAATTTAAGATATTATTATGTTGTAGTTACTTGGATATGTGTTCTCAGTACTATTAAGATATCATATTAGACATAAAATAATTAGCATGAAGTGGTATTAACTATTAAAGCTTCATACTTTGGACATTAAAATTACTGAAAGACAATTCAAACTCTAATGTCTAAGCTGATAAGTGAAAAATTTAACACCATGTAGTTTGAATGCAAGATGTTTAAATAGAAATCGCAGTGAACTGTCAGAGATGGGACCTATTTCCCTTTGAAAATTAATGAAGGAGTGCTTCTTTTCTCAAAAATAAAAGGACCCATAAATGAAGAATCAAATCTTATCTTCAATATCTTTATTTTTTTAGATAAAGCTGAGATTAGTTTTCTTCTTAAGTTGTTATTATTTAGATATGTACTCAATAAACCATTTTCATTTGACAGAAAAACAAATAAGTAATAAGTAAACAAGAGATTAGTTGTATTATAAGTACAAGATACATATTAGAAACGTCAACATATGCTGAAAAGATAAGTGGTAGAAAAGATACATTTTAAGTTGAAAAAGTGGAAGAAACAATATTGAATAGAGTGCATATATAGATACAAACCTGTTCTAGATTATAATGCCTCTTTCTTTTCTTCTTCCTGGCCTCTGCTAGTTCCTGTCAAAGCAAGCAAGAAACAAATTAGTTCCTGTCAAACAAAACAAAACAAAGCAACAGAGAATAGAGCAGAGAAGAGGCAAACCTTGGCTCGGATGCGAAGCTCTTTCTTGGATTTAGGCGTGTCCTGAGCATCGAAGGACTTTGGTTTGAATGGCAATGGCTTGTTGTGTGTATTGGAGGCGGCGAGCTTAGGCTTCTTGGACGCAGCAGCGGAGTGAGGTTTAGGTCCTCCTGGAATGGTTTTTCTCTTGTTTTGGTGCTCCTTCGTGGTGGCCATCGTTCAGTTGACGGCGGCGGCAGAGAAGGTGGCTGGATTGACGGCGGCGAGAGGGTGAGCGGCCGAGAAGTTTTAGCAAAACAGTGTTGTGTTGTGTTGTGCGTTAACAGAAGTTCGAGGAGGTCTACGAGAGAGAGTGAAGAGTGGTGCCAACAAACTAGAGATTATTGCCCTAATTTAAGTTCAAACTTGAGCCCACCATCCCAACAGCCCAATGCCCAGCCCATTATCCCAACAGCCCATCAAATTTAAATAAATTTTCAATTTCAGGAATGCTTATCATCTATGTTTTCATTCCAGAACAAGGAGGGAAGTATATTGTTTTAAGTCAAATCATTTTATTATAATTAATGTATGCCATGCACCACCATTTTCAGTGTGTTTAACAATTGGAGCATATTCAAAAATTGGAGAGACTGCTTTCCCTTCACTAATCTGAAGATTCTGCTGCAGCTTCATCTGTGATCGATGGTATTGAATCTCAGTTGTTTACTATTTTTTACAACACATGGAACTTAATTCCTGAATATTGATCTATCATTATTAGCTGTTCTGTTCTATATCAGTTCGATCATCTTGTTTTGCCTTCTTTGTGGATCCCGCCAGCAGATCATCTTCTTCCTTGGACTTGAAAACCCCTTCGTCGCCGGCCAGACCTTCCGCAACCATCTTTCTAGAGAATGAAGATTCAAATCTACAAAACATACAAAATCTTGAGAATAAAAAACATAAAAAAAATTGTTTCCATTTAAAAATCCTAAAAAAACGCAAAACAACGTAGAAATTTAGAATTTGTTTCCTAAAATAAAAATCAATGCAATTTCTTATCCTTCTTGGGTCGTTTTATAATTAAACAAAATTGTATGCCAAAATTAATAGATTATTGACGTGACGCTCTAATACGCGCTACAAACATTCTTTTGATTCAGCTTTTATGGTATGTGTGTGTCTATATATATATATATATATA
>JAYMTF010001355.1:0-23939 GCA_036897485.1 Pelargonium nanum | reverse complement strand
CCATCCCCGGCCTCAACCTCCAACCTCCGCCTCAATTTTGGTATTTTTTTGTATTCCAGATATGTTTTTGGAGATTTTGGTTTTGGTTGTAAAAATTATTGTACATCATTTATTCAAAAATAATGTCGTTGGGTTCATTTCTTCTACCTCAAACTTGTACTTTTGAAGGGTATTATGGTCTTTGGTGTGACTCCACTGGAGTTACTGTTTGCTACTGGACCAATTTTGGTCCAGTAGCTTTTGGGCATCTACTGGAGATCCCACTGGAGAAGAACACTGTTCTTCTCCGTTAAGTCGGATTTTGGGTGTTTTTGCCAAACACCAGTGGTCCTACGTGGCAAGAACCGACTTACCGAAAATCAGACGTGTCACCTCCGTTAAGTAGTTGTTGAGTTAACAAACAAGCACTTAATATTTCTATTTATTTTAGTGATGATATACATTTGTATACGTATACAGTTAACAGTTTGATGATTCTCTCAATCACATGTATTCATATTTAAAATTGAACCCACCAAATGGGCGGCGGCAATTAATAATTTGTATTATGTAGAATTTAAATATGGGTTTCGATGATCGGCGCCACGTGTAGAAGAATGGTTGGTCAATGATCTTATACACATGCATAACTATAACCTTATTATAATACCAACGTTAATGTATCCATCCAAGCATGTTCTCACGAGATGATAAATCCACGCTGGAAAATCCTTCTGACAAAAATACCCTTGATGTGCGTCATCAAATCTTATCCATGCAGGCCTACGTGTCACTACGAAAATCAATTAAAGTAAACGGTTTCTGGCTTTCGGTTCTTTTCAGTTTTCACATCTTAACGATCTTAACTGGGTCCCACTCTTTTCGTAAGCACACAGTGTCTGTCGACATGATATTAATCACTAAATTAAAGTGTAATTAATAAAGTTAAGTACGAATCACTTGCGTGATTAACTGTGTACATCTACAAATGGACTACTTTATCATTCATTTCACTCTAGATTACTAAATGAATGCACTGAAATCATAAAATCTCAACAACATGATATCATAACTTAAAGCGCTAGTGTCCATTTTGATAGTTTCTTTTACTTCATTTTATGTAATTTTTTTAGCAAAAATTTAATTATGCATTTAATTTTGAGAGACATGAATTTATGTGGGTGAAAATGACAATTTTCATATATGATTTGTAATGGTTTAGAAAAAAATCATATGTCGTTTTGTTCAATTGTTAATGTATTTTCTCTAAGTTTTTGTTTATAAGTCATATATCAATGGTACGTGTCGATCGTGGTGTCTTGAACCTGTGACATGCTCAAGACAACACACCAAAGAATTGCAGCCCCAGTGTGGTTCCAAGACACCACCTTAGATGTGTGAGAAACATCTCGACCGGAATCACACAAGCTTCAAAGATAGAATATAGAGATAGAATGTGAAATACAATTGTGATGGATCCATTCTCTTATCAAAAGAGTTGTATTTAATTATACTTACCGTTTTCGCATTGTTCGAATGCGTTGTTCGTTGGTGGCAAAATAGGGTCCGTTTCAGACCCATTTATGGCTTGGGCTCTTGCTTCCTAACTAACAGTATGTGGGCGTCAAGCAAGTCCATGAGCTCTCACATGTCCCTCGTGCATCAAGGCATACGTCGAATACTCTTGAAGCCTCTATTGCGCGGAGTAACATTCTAGGATTTCGAAATTTGTGGTTTTTCTTTGCTTTTGTTCGGCAAGTGTTCCTCCCTATGTATGAAAAATAGGTTGAATAGGACCTTGGGCACCATGTAAACTAACTATGTCAGATAACATGTGACTGGTAGTTGCGTTGGAACAAGATCGCGCGCGGATGGATTGTGAACGTATGGAAGGCCTTGGCGCTAGTTATGTCGCGACAACAAAAAGACTATCGTGACACGAGTATGAGGGAGTTTTTATGGGCGTTGGGAATACTTCTAATCTCCTTGCTCTTGTTTTCAATGCCTTTTAGGAGTCGACAATAGTATCTTGGTCATGACCAATGACCTCGAACGGTCAACAACGGTCTTAGGAACGACCGAAGACCTTAGGAATCACCAATGATTTTGCGTACGACCAACAGACTTGTGTACGACCGATGAACTTCAGCACGACCAATAGAGTTTGACGCAGACGATAGCACACTTTAGGAGCAAGTCCACGAAACCGCACTTTTGTCATGAGAAGGATGTGACGCGATGCTCGAGCACCACTATCATGTCGTCATTCGTAGGGCAGACTTATGATTTTTTAGGTATCATCAAATAATATTTATACTGACAATTACCATTTTGCCCTTGTCTAACTAGTTAAAAATTTCAATCTCTCTTCACCACCAATCTCATATGTTTGTCAACGATTTCAGCTGAAAATTCTCCTTTCGCCAGCTATATTTATGGTGATCGAAACAACACAATTGAAAGTTCACTGTCCGCCATATTGTAAAGGTGTTTGAGAAACTCAGCTTCTATATATTAATGCTCATCACCAAGTCCTCGACCACGATGCTTTGACTTCAGCCATAATAATTAAGATGAGTGGAAAAAGAGAGAGCAAAGAAAAGATAAATATTTTGGACTCGTTCAAAATAATAAAATAAAATTATTTTTAGACTAAACTAGAGCACACAAAAATTTAGAAACTAATTCAACAGGATTGGAAAAGTACACAAACCAAATTTTACATTTTTCCTTTTTTCGAAAGAAAAAGGACAAAACAGAGCTCTCGAAACGCTGAAACCACACAAACGAAGTTACAAAACCAAATATATCTAATTTATCTTTTAAGAAAAAAAAAGATTAAAGAAAAGCCATTAAACCAGTAAAGTAGGTAGCATCCAAAACGCGGAAACAACACAAAAGAAAGCACGTAGCGCCCACGGTTTCAACTTGTGAAGTGGCTCACTTCAACTCAGTTTCAGCAGCAACACAAACGTTGTTGTCTCCTTGTCCTTGTCCTTATCCTCATCCTCACACTCAGCGTCTCACTTTTTCTCTTTTTCTTTTCAATTTTTATAAATTTGAATATAAAAATGGAATATCCTAATGTATATATAAATAAAGGATTTTGCCTCTCACTTCACATTCACTCATCACAATTCACAACACCAAACTATCGCAGATCCAATTTCCAATTTCAGAGAATGGAAATTAACAGATCATCATCACCACTGAGCTTCTCCTCCTGTTTCGGCGGCTCCTATCAGCACCACGAGCTTGAGGATCACGACAAGCACCGGCCGCCGGCGAGAGGATCAGGAAGTAGGTGCCGTCACCTGATTGCCAAATTCGCCGGCAGGAGCAGGAGGCGCTGCCACGGATCCGCCGATTTCAGCTACGATCCCTTGAGCTACGCGCTCAATTTCGAAAACGAAAGCCCCACCGGAGACGACCACTGTTCTTTCTCGCAGAGATTGCCGCCGTCGCCACCGCCGTCGCGGCATTTGATCGCATGAAAGATGCCCACAGATGTCGTCGATGGGTTTAATTTCGGTTTTACTGTAATTTAGTTGTTATATATATATAGAAGCAAATCATGCATAATTGTACAAATTTCCAATTTTGAATGAATACCAAGTTATTTTAATTTTCCAGAAACACATTCTTACTGCGTAAATTGACCTTCAATGAAGAAATTCGGGAGTCACTAGTTCAAAAAAAAGTTTAATTACTAAATTGGATGGAAACACAATAATTCAGTCACCAATTTGTTTTACTTTTATGGACTGTTATTTTAAAATAAAGTAAAATTAAAAATACACATATTTATGGACTAAACCTTAGTCAATCTTAAAATTATTATCTAGTCTCAATAAAAATTGTACAAAACAATCTTCGCCTTTTTCAAAATATTCGGTTTTTATTCAAAAGTAGTGTCGCAGTTGACAACGAAGACTGCGTGAGTGGAAAAAGCGTTTGCGTTCGATACTCACTCAACACACTCATAAAGAGAGGAATGAGTTTTAATAATGACTTATCCTCGAATTGGAATTAGTCTGGATGCGGTAAAAAAGATTAAATGTATCGTGAGTTTATGGACCAGCTCAGAAACTCCATAGTTTAGACCGGGAAAAAAAATATATATTGGTCTTTCAAAATTTACACACGCCAAAAACTTCATAATTTAAACTTGTTTCAATTAAAATGATTTCTTAAATTAATCCACAGTAGTATTCCATGTATCAGCAAAGATCAATTAGGAAATGGTAGTTTGAGCAGAATTTGGTGGATGACAAGTTAACTATAACCTGAGATCAACCTTTTCTTAATCTCTAGCTGCATCTTTCTTGGTAAAGAACCTGTTGCAGCAGTTGCAGTTGCATTTTGAGCAACAAGTAATGAGCTATATACATATTACCACAAATAATGAACAAGAGTGACAAACAAAATTTACACATTCAACACGTACGTAGACTCCGCGCTCATTCGATCAACACGTACGTACACTTAATCTAACCATATATGCTTCACACACCCTATAGGATAGCATTTCCATGAAGCTCTAGATTATTGTTTCCATTTTCATGTAGGTCAAGCAAGAACAAAGATATGATTTGGCTACTCTGCTGCATTTTCTTCCACTGTATAATACATATATGCCACTATTTTCACCTGCATTATTTTTGCCCCAATTAATAATAAGGTTGGTGTAAATGATCTCTTGGAAAATTAAACGATTTGCCCTTCAAATTTGAATACCTCTTGCGTTTACTCTTCAAGACGGTAGAAGAAGAAGGATTGCTGTGCCAGTTCCTCTTCCTCTGATTGATAAACCAATTGTTAATTTGCTTTAATTGCAGACCGGTTTCTTGCACCAGCCTCGCTTTGTCTTCCTCCTGAAAATGTTTGAAGCAAATGCTCACCGACTACTTCTCAATCACCATGCCATATTCAATGCAAGGAATGACGGGGAAGAACTTACCGTAGGGTATGGCCACTTGGAGTGCGATTGCCACCAAGCTTTTAAGACGGACGTGGTGTCACCGGGAAGTTTTCCAGCTCTTCGCTTACGCAAGATTTCCTCCCTTATGTCTATAAGTTTCTCCTTGTATCCCTATCAAAACAGATTGCTCGATAGTTGGTTTCTAGTCAAAGTAAGAAGAACTTAAATTTAGATTGAATGCAACGAACTTTTCCGATTAATAATACTATCAGATACCTGCTTCAGCTCGTGCTTCAATTCTTGCCTCACACGCTCCATCAATGACCTCTCGCTCTCTGTTGGGAGACCGAATCCCATACTGTCAGCACCTTCCATACTTCCGTCAAACAAGTTGGTCTCGCTATCCACTTGGTCATCGTCATCATCAGACATGGTTGCACCTGTACCTTCACCTGGAGACACTCCTGTTCATGCAGCAGGTATGATTATATTATCTTCACAACTCCATTATGTGCCATATCTTAAGGATCAAAGTCCGACATATTAACGAGCATTTTGCAATGACCGAAGCATGAAATCGTTGGTCTAATGCTAAAAGTGCAATGTAGAAAGTGGTGGATTCTTAAAAGGAACCATGTGATTGATAAGGTGGAGTATGTAGGCTTTGTTGCCTTCTTGAGCTTACATGCTTTTTGACCAAGTTTCTTATTTCTTGTAGGTTTTCTATCTTTGGAATAATATGGGTTTGGGAATACAAACATCATTCGATTAACTCAAATTGAAACGTTGAACAGAGTATGTCGCATACATCATTCAAATACCATCAGTATCGTGGACTCTACAATTAAATTCAGAAGCTAAGGCAATGCAAGTGGCTGTAAGAGTTTCTAACACTAACATGAATTAATTTCCAAACCAGCACACAAGATCTAATGGGAAAACTCAGACAGTTATGGGATAGAGTAAAATACAAAATCTCACCTGTTAGGCTTTGTAGGGATTGCTCAATCTCCCAACAAGCCATCACTGCTTCCATTGCATGAACTCTGACATGTTGTTGCAATTGTTCTTTGAAAGAACATAGCAAGAAAACATAATGCGTCTGCATAATCAACAACCGAAAAGATTGAGATTCTAAATTCAACTACGAAGGCAACTTTCTTGCTGAAAGTAAATAAGGCAACATACAGAGAATGCATTAAACACGATATATCAATTCATGTTGAAGCCTCAATTAATGATGATGATGATGATGATGATAGAACATGCTTGCCATGGATCTGTTTAAGCATAGTAAAATTTCATTGCTTCACACAGTTCATATCATCTTGAAGAGCAACCTATTTCAATTGACTTCTCTTGCATGTGTGCTCAATAAATAATTATGTTTCGACTTTATGATGATACCAGCTGGGCAAAACAGAGAGATGATAAAACCAAATAAGATGAACATAGATATTTATCTACACAACTATCCCTCAAAACACCTAATAAGACATGAGAGGTCACAACCATAAATGTGAGCTTTGTTCCCTATGAATTGTATACCTTCTGCAAACTGAATATGTGGTCTAGACATCTAAATCTCAATCACAAGGTTCTTCTTTCTGGATTACAGCATAGCTCTTGTATCTAAAGTTGAAGCAGTGACAGAGAGCATACTGAATTGGGTCATGGCAGTGATGAGCAATATTGTCGAGTTAAATTACATTATGTTCAACTCCTCTGTTTAATCACTAAATTTGTCGGCTAAATGGCATGCAAATCTTCAAAAACATATATGAAATACCAATATCAGTGATGCATTGTATCACTAATCTGAATAAAACTCCTTAACTAGAACTCATGATTGTTGAAGCAAAAATTCCCCTCACATTGCAGCACAAACAATCTGTACATTTCTAGGCAATCTTCTCATTCTACTTATATCTGTCGGCCACAAACAGGTACTAATCTAGAAGAAACAGGACAAGTTTCAACACTAGCCATGTGAAATCCATCTACAGCTACCTAACAAATCACCAGAAAAGGCCAACATAGAAATCACCAACACATTGCTCACAAAATGAATCCCAATTTCAAAAAATTAGGTCACATAATTCACAAAACCCAATCAATTGAGATTTGAGAGATATACCATGAAGTGGTCAAGGTCTTTGTCATCGGAAACCATGGATTGAGCAGCGAGAGGCGAGTACTTGGAGACGACGTGGTGGGACTGAGCGAGCTGGGCGTCGATCCTCGGCAATTGATCGACGGGAGTGGCGATGCGGAGGCAGGCGACGTGCGCCGACAGCAACTGGTCGTAGAGAGGGTGGGCCAGAATCTCGGCCTTGGACCTCGCATTCTGCCAATTCATGGCTCCGCCGGCGTCGGCGTCGAGGACCACACCGATGGTGTTGCGGTGGAGGATGGACTTAGAGGTGTTGGAATCGGAAGTGGAGGTGTGGAGGTTGAGGAAATTGTTGGTGTCGGAAAAGTGAGGGTGGTGGCCGAGAAGCCAATTGGGACCTTCTTCGCCGCCGGGAATGGGCTTGGAGGTGGCGGTTGGGTCGGGCTGATCGGTCAAGGTGTCGTCGTGTTGTTGTGGTTGCTGTAGTGGTGGTGGTTGGTCTGTGAAGTGATGGTGGAGTGGAAGGTCCTGAGAGAGGCTATTCTGGTAATTATCCATAAGAGAGAATTTGTAGTGTAGTGAAGTTGATGGTGATGACGACCACGACCACGACCACGACGATGGTTAAAGTGAAAAGGCCATGATTGAGTTGTGAAGCGTGCAGGAGGAGCTACGAAGAAGAAGAAGACGATGACTTGGACAAAGTCGTCATATATATAATATACATATATGTATATATGTGGCAGGTGATTTTAGAGAGAGAAAATGTATAGTTGAGGTTAGAGATGAAGATTGTAGAGAGATAAAGTTGTGTACAGGGGAAGAAGACGAAGTTGGTCGGCGATGAAATGATGGTGTTTTTCTTTATAAGCTTTTTTTTTTCAAGCATGAAGTTTCTGAAGCGGTTTCACGATCAGCACGGGATCAGCACTTTTAAGTCATATCACACTCAGATTAATTTTGGTGGACTCAAACTCGAGACCTCACGCAATTAGTGGTCTTTATAAGCAATTAAGACCTCCAAATAACAATATCTAGTATTTTTTTTTTTGACCAAGAATGAGCAACTTTCATTAAAATAAGGAGTCGAACAAAACCGCCTCCAAAATCTTAGAGGAATAACAAGCATCATCTCATTCTACCAAGCTCCAAACACCACATGAATCTCTAGATAACAGGTGAGGTACCCTATTACCCTGTCTAGGAACAAAACAGATTCGCACCCTATCAAAGTTCCTAACTAGGGACAAAATATCCGAATAAATCAGACCCAAAGTACTACTAAAACTATCTCCCCCAGTCAAAATGGACTCAATAACCACTTTCGCGTCAAACTTAGTCACAATGTCTTTCCAATCTTTATTAGAGGCCCATTCCAACGATGAACGAATCGTTATTGCCTCCACCATTTCAGGAACCACCGACCCCTCCCAACCTACTTGACCACCTCCCATGACGATGCTGGATGAGTTCCGCACCACCCAACCTCCTCCCGCACCGGCCCTGATCAGGGAACAAAGCCCCATCAGCGTTGATTTTCACTGATTGCGGCTCTAGCGGAGCCCAACCCCGAGTCTGCCGAGCAGGACCCCTCGCCACTCCAACCTCCGCCTCCCGCTGCTGCACTTAAACCCAAGCCGCAGCCATTGTTGTTGCGAGCCTAGCCACCTCCTCCATTGACATCCATTTATCATTCCAAACGCCCTCGTTTCGGGCTTTCCACACACTCCATCCTGCATAAAACGCTTTGTCCACGAGGCCCGGCTCATTACGACCATCTAGTATTGAACTCTTACATTTTTTTTTCATTTTTTTAATTTAGTTAATTTATCTTCCTAAAACTTGCGACCTATATTTTTTTTTATCCTTATCTAAGATCATCTAATGAGGGTCTCCGTTCTCCTATGTATTGAATTATGAATAGGTCTTCAATAACATAGAAACTTCTGATGTGATTTCTTTTAAGAGATATGACCTCTTCCTCACTATCGGTTCAAACGAGCACAAATATTTGTTGCAACTCACCAGTATACACTATATGGTTGGAGCCATCGTCATCAACATCTAACTGAGACGTGATGCTTCTCCATTAAATGAAATGTTATTTTGTAATTTGTTATTTTGTAATTTGTTATTTTGTTTAAACCAAATAATCATATCTTCAAAATGGTAAATCTTGATTTGTTATTTTGTTTGGTGAATCAAAATATGTGTTTTATACCAACAAGCGCGTGAGCTAACTGATAAGGAGTAGTTCCAGCTTAATATAAGGTTTAGAGTTCGAGTCTCAAGGAATACAGTTGCGTTAAAACTTGGTAGGGAGAGCTTTGCCGCCCTTGTGGTCCTATCCGACTTGAATGAGGATTAATCTGAGTGTGGTAAAACGGCTTAAGTTGTCAACCGCGAGTTTACGGACCCGCTCAGTAACCCCATGGTTTAAAAAAAAAAAAAAGTGTTTTATTATAGTATGGATGGTGATGAATTTAGTAGTTGATAGGGGCCAGAGTTAGGTAAGTAGCGGAGGATACGATACGATACGACATCGTAGGAAACAATGCTACACAACGTTTACTTGCAGAGTTGCCGTCCGTACCACGATAGCCGGATTCTTTATTCTTTCCATTTTTGTTGTTTTGTCTCATATGATTAACATTTACTGCCTTTATTTATTTATTTATTTATTTATTTTCTCTATAATGACATCCAGAAATACAATTGTGGATAAATAATAGAAAAAAACATTCAATATTGTACATTATGTTATTATTTTAAAATAACGTGTACGAGTGTGAATTTATCAAAATTATCTACTTCATCTATATG
Organism: Pelargonium nanum; assembly: GCA_036897485.1. Classification (NCBI taxonomy): domain Eukaryota; kingdom Viridiplantae; phylum Streptophyta; class Magnoliopsida; order Geraniales; family Geraniaceae; genus Pelargonium; species Pelargonium nanum. The sequence continues at coordinate 14,103 of JAYMTF010001355.1, read as the reverse complement.
AGTTTAGCACCAAAGAATGGAATGATCATGTAAATCTTATTCCAACCTAAAGACAAGGATTCCAGTAGAAAACTGTTGGTCAACATATTATATTATAGCCAACCACCCCATCAAGAAACTTCCAACTCCGCCACTCGCCGGACGGCAACCCGACAGGACACGTGTCAACGGGCAGCCTCCCGGACCACCGCACAAGCATGAGCCACGCCAGACGAATCACAACCACACACGTGTCGCGGGGTGGGGCCTCGTGGCCAGAGCTTTGACAGCCGCCGGCTCAATCAATGCGTGCGGGTAGGCACCACGGACGGCGACTTCTTTGCTATATTATTTGTTCCTACATTTTCATATTTGACTACTTCAAGCACTGCAATTATTGTAGGCTAAAAATTCGTACTTGCGTTTCGTTTCGTCGTCACGAAGAAGATTGTTTTTGTGTTGTACGATTCAACACGAACATGATAAAAGCACAGAACATAACATAGTTATATATGATCACAGAACACGAACACAACTGATTTAACATTATAACTAAATGGGTCATGTTTTTTTTTTTATCAGCAACGGGACATAATACAAATTTCACCCCATACCGTCGACAAGGAGGCTCGAACTTGAGACCTCATAGAGAATCCAAAGTGTTTTAACCACTTGACCCAACATGTCTTGGTAACTAAATGGGTCATGTTGACGACACATCACCATTGATGTAATCACGACTGCAACATATTATGCATGATAGAACCAACACATTTGACACGACAATATCCAACAGGTTATATTAAGCTTTATTTACAACTAAACACTTAATTTGTTTTGATGAATCGGGAGCTCATGGGCATGTGTCAAGTTTAGTGTCCTTGTATGAAATACGACAACTTACGTTTTCAATATCTAAACGTTGTTAAACTACATTTTCAAAAGTTTTACCCGTAATTAATTAATCAGTGAATTCACAATGTGAAACCGTTTTTAAGCATCTCATCCATAAGAGATGTGGTTTGAGACCATCACAACTGGTTCGAACCTATCAATCTTTTAAAAATGGTATATGTATGAAGATACTAAGTCTGAAATTGAATTACAAGTCATGAAAGAGGAACCAAATTGAAAAACAAAAGCAATTTATGATATTTTCATTTGAGCCAACTATACTTTACGTGATGCTGATAATAAGATAGTTGAAATGAGGAGCTTTTGGTATTGATGGGTACAGTTGAATCTCATCAATACACATTTCTAATTTGGCTCTTTCTATGCGTTCACATCACATTTTTTTCTCATACTTTATTAGGTTAGGCCGCTCAATTATTGTTACAATCTTTAAGTTATTTACCTTAGGGAATGTGTGTATTCTTGGAAAAATAACAAGTAATTTAACCATTATGCAAAACTTAAAAATACTTCGAACTCATGATTATTGGATCATTCATGTTACATATTATCTCTTTATTATTGAATTAAACGTGACAATATAATAACGTTGTTTCATACGTATGTGATGTGAATTAATTATCTTATCTAGAATGATTTCTATTTTGAAGCCTTTATTTTGTACTTTTTGGTGTGTGTTTGTGCTTTTGGAGGTCCATTCTAGTGGCTAAAATTATTGTACCAATTAAAGTAAAATAGTATCAATTTGGAACAAATTTTGGTTAAAATGTGACCCCCAAAATACTACCTACCTAGCACTTAAGTCTAGTTAGTGTATAATAGATATGCAATATTTGAAAAAGATGCTCCATATAGAGTTGATGCTAATAAAATTATCTAGATTTGTGTGTAATAGTATCATGGTTTTGTTTACTTATTAATGTTAATTTTGTGTATTGATGAAGCCTTTGACAAAATGAGGTTGTGCTGAAACAAAGTTGGGATTCATCTCTCTCCCACCATATGCTTTCCTTTACCCTCAACTCAAATTGGCCATTTTTTGGACCACAAGAGCACTTTATAAAGGTCTTTAATTCATGGACCACATAACCACTTACCTATTTTCTCCTTCTAGCCAACCTAACTTCACTCCACTCCACTCGACTCAATCATCGTATACGTGGATGATTCATATGCGCGACTTATCTCTCTGGCCATATCCTTTATAATAGATAAGTATTTTTTATTGCGATACTTGATGTCACCGTAAATAGAGTAACAAATACAAAAGAATCAAATTCACTGTTTCATATAAATAAGATATTTCATAAACGTGATGTATCTGATCAATTTAGACAAAATTGGCATTGATCAATAAACACAATTCGATTAAAGAAGATAAGAAAATATCATTTGAACATATTGTGTATGTATCATTTATAAACATTATCTTGTTGGCATATACTCTCCGGTCTAAAAAATATTGTTCTGTTTACTTGAAATTTTTTTTTCCAAAAGAGACATCTTTCATTTTTTTAAAGACTTATGAGACAAACAATTTAAACGTTTTATACTAATCTCTTTGGTCTAGTGATGGTTTATGAATTAGTCACATTTTTTTCATATACTTTTTTTCCAAATATAAGGATATATTTATGGATATAAAGGTGATGGGATGTGATGTGAGGTGATAGATGAGGAAAAGGGAAGCAAAGACAAAAGAGGACATATGAATACATGATATGATCATACCTTGCCTCCTTATTGATTTGTCAATGGAGCTCTTGTTTATGTGATGTCATACCATTTTGCTTTTCAATAATCCATCAAAACAGCACAACTGCAAGTGCAAGCCTACAGTGAATCCTGAATAGTGGACAGCATATTTGTTATTGTTTGATGTTCAACTTGACATACATAGATACAATACATGTAAAGATGTGATTTGATGTGCAATGTCAATGTGCATGCATGTCCCTACTCAACCATTCAACATATCTTTCATTTTCAACCATCTTTTTCAGTCATCCATGTTCTTACTATACACTATTTTGTCAATGCAAAAGCATGGACAAGTAGTGATCAGACAATTTTTGGCATTGTGATGATCATATATTGGTTTGGGAAATTTTGTAAAAGTGGTGTAGTTTTGACTATCAAATTAATCTCGGTTCATTTGTTTTGGGTATACCCAGGTCGCGGGTCTAAAGCCAGGCCAAAATTACATGTTTTTGTGCAACAACTTTTCATCTGTTCTAACACATCTCAGTACCGATACAAAATACAAATGCATAAAAAAATTTGGCCTGGCCCACATTAGACCCGTGGCCGAATTGTCAAGTATAGTTTTAGGTTCCAAGGCCCACCTGACAGAGAAGCAATAGTGTACAACACCACCAAATCCATACAATAAAGTCCTGAAATAATAACATACAGAAATATATTCATAATCATCTTTCATCTACAACTACAAGCACAACAAATACACTGTCTGATAGCCTTATTTGGAAATTAAGGCAATAAGGAACTCTCTATCCTCTCCACTCCAGTCCAGAATACAACTCTCCACGGTGACGTGTCAGTCACAAAATTATTAACGGTCAAGCACTACCAATAACTCGAAGATGAAATGGAGGCCCGCGACAAAAGATTGGCTCATCGGGTGATTCTGTTTTTGCCCGAGCCCTCAGAATGTCATTAGCATCATCAATAACGGCTGCAGCCACGAGTGTGTACTCCCCGGGTACTAGAAAATACAGTGAAAAAGAATGCTTCATTTCTTCAAGTGGTGGAACCTCCATGCTCATGCCACTCAAAGTACCTAAACATTACAACAATCACCCGATCAATAATGCCACAAATATGCAAGAGAACGATCTTTGCATGCAATAACTACAGAATGGTAAATAAGAGAAGACGTCGTCATAACAAAACCTTACCAGCCCATAAGACGGTAGACTTGGTACCCTCAATGCAGTTTTCTCCAGCTACATCTTTGCATGTAATACTAAGATTCATCCTGATCATGTCCCTAGTGTTATTGCGAACCACAACCTCCATAGGAGTCATGTCATGCGCCAAAACAGAATCTTTTGGCGAGTCAACTTCTGCAACTTTTCCGGAAACATTTCTAGCGAGCCTGAAGCCAAATGTGAATGGGTCTGGTAGCAGCACGTCCATCACAGATGTCTGAAGGGCTGCTTGTATAGCGTCCTTTATATTTAATTCTCCAGAGCTGTTTCGTCCAGATTGCCACCTGACCTTTATTCTGGAAATCAGGTTCTTTATAGAAGCATCTAGTTCGGCCTTGGTACTCTTCTCTGAGGAGCTTGAACTTTTACCAGTTGTGCTCTCGTTGGTCTGAGCGTCCTTCAGGAAAAAAGAACCATCGAGAATGGGTAATTTAAAATGCTCTAGTGGTATTAGTACCCTTGCAGAGTAATCCCTGTCAATTCTAGTCCTAGGATAACCATATTCAGCAGCATCTTGTCCAGTGTATATGTTACCCTCACTGCTAGAGTTTTCCAACTGGACAGAGACGCTAATTTCAAATACAACATCAGTTGGGTTAGACAACTCAAGTTCAAGAAAACGCAATCCCCAACTTCCTCTGTAAGGATCAATCTTTACCAATCTGTCAATATTATTTTCAGAACCATCGGCTTCTTTATTAGAGCCATTGTCTGAATAAACTGGACTACGAAGATCCTCACCAACATGTGCAGGAATTTCCATGGACAGCAAACGTGCCTTCACAAAAGACAAGCCCTGCAAAACACACATTTGCAATGGAAGAACTAGTCGTCTACCAGGAGGTACAACAGATCCATTAGTTGAAGGATCAGCAGAGCTTGACATTGGCCCTACGAATCAAAATGAAAGCAGTAAGCTAATATTAATATATCAGAGAGTACCTTAATAATAAACTGAGCACAGGACTAGAAAACTTGGCTATTAGGGATCTAAGTCTAATAGCCATAGATAAATTTTAATTGTTTTATCACAAGTTTGTAGGATGATTGCTAGAACAAGCCACTATAACATAATAGACGTGTATATAAGTGAAGTGGTATATATACACTCTTAAGAACTCCCAAGAATGCATTCAATTGTTTCCATGTCCTATCAAAAGCTAAGGATGGGATAGCAATAACCAAGGGAGAAAAATCGACATAGGTTATACACTAGTTCCAGGCACATCCATTCTTTCAATTAAGGAAGTTCACAAAGCAGGTATCACCAAATGACAGTCCCTTGGAGAAGAGGAAAATCAAACTTTATTATATTGTATTAAAAAACGATCACATGCTTTTACAAAATATGATTGCCAATAGTACATATATCCTCAATGAGCATAATATCATATTAATAACTTAGGTAGGTTTACAGAAGAGTCGAGGACCTACATGCTATATTTCAATACAAATTGAGCCATTCAAATATAACCCGACAGAAATTATCCAAATCTAATCAATTTCCACACTTGAATTGTAAAAATGAACCACTTAGTAAAATGTGGATAAGACCTAGGAAGCTCATGGGGCACATAAGGCCTAAAACAAAAGAAATGGTTAAGATGAAGACTAAGTTTCAGTTCTTGTCTAGTATATTATTAGCTAACAATTGAATTTGGACATGCTGTCCAAAAAAGAAGAGCCAAGAAAAAAATAAGCCCACACAGAAAACAGAGTAGAAACCAAATAAAACAACTACATCATGTCATAAAATAAATAAATAAAAAACCTGCATAATGGATCAATAAAGTTGGGCTGCTCCCATCCTTGGGGTTTCTTGCTGTACTTCCAGAGGCATTCTTACTACCACCAATATCAGGGTCTACCAAGCCAAGCTGCCAGGCTTTCAAAGTCACTGGTATAATCACTTCCGCTCCAGGCTTTAAGGGAAGAGCAGATTTTAAGGTTTCATGTCCAATCGAAATAACAGAATCTTGATTTTTCCCAGACAATGATATATGTGCCTGCTCAATTGGAACTGTACCTGCATTGGCCAGACTTATCCATACGTCACGAATTTCACCTTCATATAAAACAATAGTGCCATCTCCACCTACAATGTGTGAGACTAGCAATGGTAATGGGGGTACAGTGGAAATATTAGGAACTACTATGTTCTTTAATTTCGCAGACCCACAGCATCGGAAAGGGTCAGAAAGCACTAGCCCTTGAGCTGCCCCAAGGAGCAGATTGTCAACATCCTTGAAAAGATGTTCCGTAATAACACCAAAGCAATGAACTGTGCACCCGGGTACTGACACAGATCCCACTGAAGTTGGGATTCCCGACAAGGTGATCACCTTCGATGAATTAGGTGGGAGATTTACACTTATTGGAAAAGCATCAAATTTTCCAGAATGCACAGAGAGATATATGCTATCAACCCTCAAGTCAAAGGCACATGGATTTGCCAACTCAACTAAGACCTGGACTGGTTCCCCAACAATCCATATTAACTCCTGTTTATTGCCACTATTTGTTTCTCCTTTGCTGAATGGTGTATAGATAAAAGGCCCCGAAGGAGCAGATCCGACCCACCAATCTTCTCTTGCAGGATTGCGTTTTATTATGTCTATCTGTGAGGGGTGGAGGGGGAAAGAATGCAACCTGGAAGCAATTAAATTAATTGATGAATATGTTTAATTCCTCAAAATATTAGGACAATGAAAAAAAAAGTTCACTGCCAAACTTCCTCATGCTTGAATAGTAACAACTTTTTTTTTAAGAGTAGGAAATCGGAACAGTTTGATTATAGATGAAGCTGCAGCACTGAAAGTTTAAGGTCGATGGTCTGTCCTTTCCTAAATAGATAAAAAAGTTAGTGCATATTTTGGTAAAATGCTGCAATGGAGACTAACAGTAGCTGGATTTACATTTAGGTGGCGTTGGGATTCACAAAAATTGGTATCAGAATAGGAATCAAGAAGAGGAGAAAGGAGATTCTCCTTCCATAGCCATTCTTATGACCAAAAAGTCCAAATTCCAACATGAAGAATTTTTTTATTCCCACCTTATTGAACATTTAAACTTAATCTGTAGCACCAAAGTGTACATTGATACTGCAAATAATGAATTCAACATGAAGGTAAATACCTAACAAATGGCAAGGCAGGATCAGCACAGCGAGTCCCGGAAGGTAGTCTCTCAGCTGAATTTGCAAGTGCACTAGCAAGGCCATTTTGCCCAACAGGTGTGATTAGAGGGTAATATGATCTTAGTAACCGAGCTGCTGCACTCCAGGCAGAAAGTGGATCCCCAGCACGGACAGCAGATAGCAGTATCTCTCTTAATACAACCATCTGCAGAGTGCTCCATTGAGACTCAAACAGTGAAACTACTGAATGGTGATGCACTTTTCCCCCATCAGCATGATCCTATGCGAAGAAACAAAAATAAGGCCCAGAAACAAATAACTAAAAGATGCAATTCACTAATTACACTAAAATGCGGTTAGGGCTATTTTTCAACTTGGAAAAATAAATAAATCAATAACAGTATACCACCAACAAAAACAATTATTACAAGGTTATAACTGCTCACATGACAATAATAAACTAGAAACAGGTCTGAAAATCAATGAAATCATATAGAAATACTGAGGTAAAAGGACAAAAAGGTTTGCATCTACCACTACTTCAACATCTGTCCAGGCATGGAAAATGTATCCTGCAAGTTGTTTAGATATTGTCAACCAACAGGCAAAACAAGCTATGTTGTCGTTTGTTCTATATTTCTGAAAATTTAAATATCTAAGGACCTCCACTTGAAATCCTGGGACATTACAACGCTGCAAGAGCCAGATCTAAGATCAGATTTCAGATTATGTCCTCTTTCAAATGCACCCTTCATTGTCAAGTGGGTTCCTCGAAATTAGACTTCAGAAGTTTTATAACTACAATTCATTCATTGCTAAGTTCAAGGTTGTCCAGATATGAACACTATCTGGTAATGGAATGTGGAAACTGGAAAGTATAGAATTTTCTCAGGTACCTGACTTGAGTAGATAGTAGTCTAAATAAGATAGGGGAAATCGGAGAGAGATTTAAGGCATTGGAAGGAATAGAGATCTCAAATAAAGCTTTTACCCAAGATTAATCCACAAAGAGTTGAATTAATCCTACAATGGACTTGCCTTCTGTATAGTAGATGGAGAAAAAGAATGTTTATTTTGTATCATATAGCAACATGAGAAACTCCCAAATTGAAGAAGAGTAATTTATTTATGAATGATACTATCTTAATAAGCTTCAACTTGATATTCTAGAAAAGTAGTCAATACGGTATGCAAAATCTGTCCAGCTCAGAACACTGACTTATGGGTGAGTCTCCAACGCAGGATGTAGAAGTATGACAAGGTCATTATCTCTCAACCAAAGAAGAACATGTCTATTACCTTACTCGTGATTTAGGAAAAAAAAATCACAAGAGATTATTAGCAACAATCCACAGATCATGTATCAATGCATACATGATCCAATATTAAATCAGTAGATTTTTCTTTTTCAAACTTGTAAACTCACATTGTGAAGAGAATCTTTAGAAATGGATGCTCTACTTTGAACACGATATGCTTTTGTCGTCATTGCCAAGACTTGCATGGCACTGATAGCCGCCAATGTATTTTCTTGGTGAAGGTACAACTGTGCTACCTGTCTAGAGAAAAAAGCAGCTTTCCTCTGATAGCCAAGAGTCCCATACAAACGAGATATTTCAACATACAATATAAGTCTATCACTAGCATCAATCAAAGACTTAGCACCATCTGCAGCAGTTGTTAACAACTCCACTACTTCCTTTGCCAACTCCCTTCTGTTAAAAAAATAAAAAATAACAAGAACTAGCTTTTAGAGTTGTGTTGAAAAATAGTAATTCAAGACACATATATCAAATACTGTGAAAAATATATTATATATGTATAAACATACATACTACATAGACATCAAGATCTACAATTTGAGAACTAGCTTTTAAAGTTGTGTAAAAGAACAGTAATTCAAGACACAAGACACATATATCAAATACTGTGAAAAATATATTATATATGCATAAACATACATACTACATAGACATCAAAAGATCTACAATTTGAGAACCAGCTTTTAAAGTTGTGTAAAAGAATAGTAATTCAAGACGCGTATATCAAATACTGTGAAAAATATATTAAATATGTATAAACATACATACTACAGAGACATCAAGATCTACAGTTTGAGAAAATAGTGACCTGGTCAACTGAGATAGATATTTATAGAGCTTTAAATGATCTGTCAGTCCCTTCCTTTATGACCGCCAGAACAAAGTTAACAAAGCCAGTAAATCACTAAAATAGAAATGACTATGAACGTTGTTTTGAACCTGAACACTAAGAAGTCATCCCTTAAATATTCTTTTCAGAATAGAATGCCTTCCAACAGCCAGTCATATCCAGAATTTGTTCATCAAATTAGATATCATCAATGAGTTTCAAGTGTATAAATTGAAATATAAACATATAAATTAGAACCAAATTATAAACTACCTGCCTAATTCAGAAAGCCATTATATATTTGAGCTTATAGTTATTTTCTTCGTTTTAAACTACTGGGAGGTGTGATGAGGCTCCTCTTATGAGATGTCATTCTTTTTCCACCACATATTTTAATGGTTTGCTGATAAAGTAACATTTTCAGCAAATTAAAATGATAAAATTACATACCAAATAACTTAGATAGAAGAGGGAGGCAGTAAGGCATCTCCTTTCTCAAACACTCTAAGGGATGCTTATGCCATCCAAAAGAAAAGTAAATAACTAAAAAACAAGTAAGCACATGCAAAATTCATGGGGGTACATGGAATTTATCTAAGTGTTCTACAAGATAAGTGGACAACAATAAGCATGTGCACAATATTACATCACTAAAGATTCAAGAGAGAAACTTTACCTGCAAAGAAACCTTGCCAATTTCAATATAGCCTCAAGTTCAAAGGCTATGGGAGAGACTCTGCGCACGAACATTAGATAAAATATGAGGCAATGTATTGCAAGTATTTATGAAAAATGTAAAAGAATATGCGGTGTAACCAATGGAACCAGAAAAAATCAGATATGCCAAAAGAATATATAATGCTGAACCCACGTAGACACAGCACAACGGAAGTAGCTATAGCTTTGTACTTGGAAAATATGATTACTTTAAACTCATTTGCAGAACAATGTTTCTTTCAGTGGTTTTTCATCTCCAAGTTAGCTTTTGTCTAATAATATTAGATGTCTAGAGCTTATCCCATTAACTAAAATAATTAAATGCTCTCCTCACTGGATCTTGCTTTTCTCTTACCTTTTAGACAATCATTTTATTTTTCCAGTGCTGGTCTTCTAATTAGAAACAACTAAATGGAACCCTCACTAAATCTTGTTACTTTACCAAATGCTTAAAAAAAAATTACTTGTATAAATGTACTATCTAATTAAAAAAAAAATAAAGTGCATCCTATCTACTTTACCAAATGTACTACCATTCAATTTAAAGTGGAAGCAACAGACCCGAACATGAAAAATCAACATATTGGGAAATGGGAACAGTATAAAATACCTCTGCGAATTATCTGGTATAAATGACTTGCGGTAATGCAAGATTACACTGTTGTATCGATATTTAACCTCCTCCTCTAAAGCTGGATCCTTTTGACCCATCCGGTCCATCTGATAACACAAGAGATAACACAATCAATACAGATCTAGACTTATGGCGGAAGTCTACAAGTATCTAACATCTACCAGGGACCAACTAGTCAGAAAGAGATATAGGAGAAACATAAACCCAGCAAGTACTCAAAAACTGCTTCCGCATATGTCTTGTATCTTTGTCAAGGACACAGTAGTTTACTAGTTCAGAACGGTACTGTCATTTACCAGGACAACTAGGGGCACTGCGTTCAAGTACTTATATTTAATACCAAACCATGTTACTACATTCCTTTTTTTACAATAATCGTACACTTAATAGATAACAAACTTTATCTTGATATTTCTCTTCAATCACCAGCTAGTGTTTGCTGATTAGTTCATTGAAGCAGCAAAATAAAAGATCTAAGGAGTGGAATAACAAACTATCATGTAATTCCTCATTGAGCATGCACAAGCAAGCTTCATTACATATGAGATGAGGAAAGTACAGTCTTGATCAAAGAGGTAAAACAACCCATATAAATACCCCCAATCTCATTAGTGGGCAGGTATGCTTTTACTATCATTTTACTCCCTAATTTCAAATACACTTAGATCTGACTTAGGCATCGGAGGGGCCTCGAAGAGGGGTCTTTCCTGTTTTGCAAGTCAGGTACAAGAGTGAGAGCAGAACGAGCGGACGAAAACCCGATCAGCATGCACACCGATCGGACTGGAGCAGAGGACTTTATCGTCTTGGTGTGTTGTAATGGGTAATCTCTATTCTGGTTCAGTAACAACCAGTTCTTTAATGTGAAAGCTTTTCTTTTTTCTTTTTGTTTCCTTTGGCATGGGCGTAAGCAAAATCACCTAATAAAAGGATAAATATTGCAGACGGCACTATTTCTGCATTGAATTTATTTATGTGCTCGTCATTCCTTGCACTTACAAAAGTAGAGTCAAGGAGTTCAATATTTCAAAAGCTAATGTTTCACTAATCTATTATATTCATTAAAGAATGATGTCAATCATGCAAATCAGGGAATCACCAGTTGTATCTAAAGGTACTTCTAAAGACAGGAGTTTATGATTGAAGCATGAGCAGTAGTCTGCCCAAACTCATGTATTAAAGATAAGATTAGTGAAGATACTAACAATCCTACAATGCAGATTGCAACAAAGACCAATGTTATATTGATATGTGTCCTTCTGGATAAGTAACAATAGGTTAATCAATTCTAGAAATAGAGATTCAAGGAAGTGTGCTAACAAGCATTCACCGCATCAATTATGAATATGACAAGTTTCATACACATCATGGAATTCAAAAATCTTAAGAGTTAAGATGAAAGTTCACCTACCAGTAAGGCACAAACGCTGCCCTCCAAAGCCCCAGCATACCAGAAAAAATCGCCTGTCAGCCTGGCAAGTTCTAATGCAGTAGAGTAATGAGCATTGGCATCAACTGGCGAACCTGCCAAAAGGCAATAATCACCTATGGTCTTCTGTGAACGAGCAAGTCTCCGTTTTTTTGCCTTTATCACCTGCAGTTTGTTTCCAATGAAAATGATTTAGGTCCACCATTTAACACAGATCATAAGTGTATAAACTGCAAATTTCTAAAAATGTGGACACACGGATTTAAATTCTCAGGACACCTAGACATAAACCTCCTCTGAGCTGAGACTGGCTTGAGAATCTAGAGGTGTCTTCAGAATAGTTCCAGCAGATTCCACCTGAAGAACCCATTTTTCAAATTCCATTAACAACGAGGCAGCAATGTCTTGCATCATTGTTTGCAAGTGGAACTCCTGAGTCTGGCGGTCAGCAGGAGGAAACAAACTCAAATTGGCAACGTTTTTACTGCCATACTCCAGCTGCAAAAAATTAATAATCAGTCAGCTCAATGGTCACTATAGATCTAGTTTATTAATGCAGTCAAATAGCTTGAAATTTCCAGTCCTGACAAAACTCTGAGGTGTGGCTATCAGATGTTTATTCTCTGCTTTCACACTCCTCATTTCCACCAACATCAACATTGACATTGGCGCAATAACTGGTTCACAGATTGTCTCGAGTTCGAGTTTGTAGAAACTACTAATTCAGCCACATTCTAAGCATTAAAGCATGGTATCGTGTCCTCATCCAATCCAAAACGCCAGGAATCGGAAAAGAAAATCAAAGCCCTAAAACTCACCTGATAATCGCCGGGACAGAAGGCGAAGCAGCGCACAACAAGGGCGGAGGAGAAGCCCTTACAGGCGGCATTGAATTGGTCGACGATGGAGTCCAGATCGGGGGAGGAAGGGCAGTGGCAGATGCCGATGACGGCGAGGATCTTGCGGTTGGACTGGAAGTCCTCCCAGGGGGAGGGAGGAGCGCCGCCGAGGACGAAGTTGAAGCGGAGGCTGCCGGAGTCCCAGGGCTGGTTGGCGAAAGGAGACTTCTGGTGCTCCGTGTAGAAGGAGCTGATGGCGGAGAGCTGGATCGAGTGGTTGCGGAGCAGCATGGAGAAGTAGTCCCGGAGGAGGGGCGGAGGGACGGTGCCGATGGGGAGCACCGCCACGCGGATCATGCAGGAGGTCTCGATGCTGACGTCGGGCTCCATGGATCTCGGAGCTCTGGTGAAGAAGATGCGTAGGTGGTGTTCAGGAGCCCAAACCGATTGGGATCATTCAGAGGAAGAGAGAGACGATACAGAATTCGGGAAACCACCTAATAATAAAGCAACCATTTTTTGATGCAAATGTGCATATGAGTTAACTCGTGTTTTCAACTCGGTAATTTTTATTCTCAAAAACTCGGTAATTTTTATTTTGTACTTTCCCCGTCCAAAATAGAACTCGTTCAACTGATTGTAGCCGATTTTTAGTTGTCGAGTCAGTATTTGTTAACACGTCGTCACGTCTCGTTAAATACAGCGTCTATGAGTGCATGCTACGTCAAACAAAACGTCGTGTTTCATTATTTTTTTATATAACAGACAATCAAAACGAGGTCGATTTAGCTATGAATGATGAAAAATGAAACGTATAATGATGTGGCATGCACACGTAAATTTCATGACGGCGTAACGACATGTCAACAAATGTTAACGCAACAAATTCGAATATACGCGAATTTCGACCAGTATTGTGTGTATTAAAAAATATATTATAATATAATTACTGGTTTATCACTAAAATATATCATAAAAAATATGTTATGTGCAAAAGAAGCGGGTTGGCAGAGAGTTATTAAGAGGGAGACTCCCTCCATGTTATGTCGGATCTTACGATAGGGTCCGATATACGAAATTAGTATGAGTTAATTATAGCTAATTGTACTCATCTTATAAGAGATTTCGACTTTGTCTCTTTTACTTTTATTAAACGGTCAGTGAATTCGGTTGCTCATGCAATAGCGAGAGAGTCGAATTCCTATCCTAACAGTCGGGTTTGGGATTATGATGGTGTTCCATTATGAGTTTTAAACATAAGTATGTTTTATTTAACGTATTGAAGTTTTCAGTTTATTTCAAAAAAAAAAAGAATGAGAGATGTTTTTTTTTATCCAAGATAGTGGCGCATT
>JAYMTF010001354.1:0-23943 GCA_036897485.1 Pelargonium nanum | reverse complement strand
GAGCTTCTGCTTGGTCAAGCCCACCCGGAGACTCCCCAGTTGCTTCCTCGCCGATTATATTGATGTATGATCATTTATTCTTTCAATTTCCCTTTCCATTTATTTAAATTTGAACTGAATTTGTTGCTGCTTAAAATGATTGATATTGAATTTGTCATGTAAAATTAAGGAAGATTCAAACAATGGAGGCTTGATCAAGCCGGGTTTGGGACCATTGGGCATTGATTTGAGATAGTCATTGATTCATTAGAGAAAGAATGATGTTTTCATGATCTCTTGAATGGAATCATAGCGTTTCTCGAATTAATTTTGCTTTCTGCATTTAGGGATATCGCTTGTCGTGAAACCTTTTATTTTGTTGTTCAATAGGTGATGTGCACTGATCATGTGCAAGAGAAGAAAGAGCTTCTAAAATCGATACTCAAAGATAGATCCCTATCTAATCTTCCGAAGATCCAACAGGTTCTTATCACTTCTGCCCTCGATATATGCATATTTGTTGTGTATTTGCTCGTTACTAATACTTGAAAACTGGCGTTTGTTCCCTTAACAGCCTGTGTTAATAGTATGGGGAGAGGAGGACAAAATCTTTCCTTTGGAATTAGCGAACCGATTAAAAGAGTTAGTAAACACTAAACATTACATTCCCCGACTCTGCAGTTAATTCCTTTCTCTCGACTAATGAAACTTACTGGATTTTGTGGGATGTGTAGGCATTTGGGTGAAAGTGCTCAACTAGTAGTGATCAAGAATGCTGGGCATGCTGTTAATCTTGAAAAGCCCAAGGAGTTTGGGAAGCACTTGAAATTGTTCCTGTGCGGTATAGATTCATCTAGATCAAAATCGAGTAGAACAAGATCGAGTAGAACAAAATCAAGTAGAACAAGATTAGACAGCATTTAAAATCGAAGGAGTGTCGATTTTTAGATTGACACAAAGAACCGAAGTTGTTGTGAAAAAACAGTTTTGTTAGTGCTGAGCATTGGACATATGGGATGTGGGGTGTAGTTTATGGGGGGATAATTTGGATGTTATATTAACTTTGAATGTAATGTTTACTGTGATGAATTGAACATAGATAATGATTATGTTGTGTTGTATTGACTCTTCTTGTTTAAATTACTTTCTATTATCAGTGGCATGATTCTTGAGATGGAAAGAGAATAGATGCTGAACTGAATTCTTATTTTTGTACTTGTGACTATGATTCAATAACAGGTCTATTGATTTGAATGTTGGGTCAAGCGGTTAAAGCGTTTTAGATATCTTTGAGGTTTCGTGTTCGAGCCTCCATGATTACGGTGTACTATGTATATGTATAAAATTGCTGAGCCTTGTTTGATTTTGAAGTCGTGTGAGTTTTGGGCCTTTTTCTCGTCAAGACTACTTGTGACTTTTATGGCACAGTGAGTCGGGTTAGGATCCTACTTAACGAAGACTCAGTCACTTTACACACTCCATTTTTTTCTCACCATGAAATTAACAACTTTTTTTCTCATGTCTTTTGCATGACAGACTGACAGAGTGTTGTTCATTAAAATGGTTCTCATTCAGAAATTATTGGAGCAACAGAATCCAACTCCTATATATTTATTTAAAGCAAACTTTTATATTTAACCATCTGTCTAGTCTGTTGAATATTTATTTAAAAGCTTGTAAAATCGATAATCATGAAGAAAAAAAACAGTTAGTAACAGCTATACTTACAATTTTGTAACCAATCTGTTTTTTTTTTTTAAGGCCAGTATATCATTGGTAAGAGGTTA
The DNA here is from genome assembly GCA_036897485.1 of Pelargonium nanum. Taxonomy (NCBI): domain Eukaryota; kingdom Viridiplantae; phylum Streptophyta; class Magnoliopsida; order Geraniales; family Geraniaceae; genus Pelargonium; species Pelargonium nanum. Next base: position 22,177 of record JAYMTF010001354.1, on the reverse strand, counting down.
AAAAAATCCGTCAGTTTCAAGGTAAAGAGAAACGTTTCTTCTTCTTCTTCTTCCTCTATGTACTTACCCATTTGATTCTTAGTTTCAAGCAAACTTATTATGATGGAGAGCACACCAATAACCTCTATGGCTCCTCTGCTGCTCCGCAATTTCATTACCTCTCTCTTCCTCTTCGCCGATAAATCGCTCATCAAGCTCGCCGGAAAGTACAGGCTTCTCGAAGCCATCCGCTACTGGCTCATCGCTTCCTTCCTCTTCTTCCTCCGCCTCCTTCCTTCCCTCAACCCTAATTCCCCCGCTCCCAAAAGGCACACCAGAAAGGAAAGTTTCGCTGCCTCCTCCGCCGCCGATTCCGGTATCGCGCGGGCGCTGTCGCAGCTCTTGTCGATCGTGAACAACCTTCCGGTCAGTTCTCGAAAGTACGAGGTGGTCCGGGGCCTGGTGGAGAATCTCGTGGACGATAATCAGCGGGAGGGGATTGAGGTTCTGCGGGAGGTGAATCGGACGGTTCTGTCGGAGGCTTTTGGGAGGACGCTCCGCCAGCTGGAGGCGATGGTGTCGGAACAGAACGACGGGGACGGTGCCGGACCGGTCAAGTTCCGTGTGAGATGGATTTTACGGGCGGTTCGGGATGTGGCGTTGAGCCGAGCCGGGGTGGCGCGTGAGGAAGATTTGAGCCGGTGCGGGACTTTGGCGGAGAAACTAGCCGCCGAGTTGCTTTGGCTGAGCCAGAAGATGGCGGCTTGTGGCTTTGCCGAGGAGGCTGTGTGGAGGTGGGCATCGGCTTCTAATCTGGCTTGGCTCGCCCTCTCGGCTGAGCCGCGGCTTCAATGTGCCTTGGTTAAGGTTTCAGGTAATATTCCATTGTTAGGATTCTTATCTGATATACGTCTAGGATTTATCTGATTTTTGGCGTTTTATAATATTTATTTTATTTCACTTATATAAAAATGCATAAATGTGAATGAACTAATAATAATAAAATTTTAAAAACTGAATTCTAATTATTTTTTCCATGTAATAAACAAACCTTTATTCACATAATCATCTTTTGAGAAAAAAAGATTCTCAAACATAGAGTTTAGTGACTGAGAATAAATTTGTAGGTGCCAGCATCCGTCTGAAACTAATTCGAATGTGTCTTGGTTGTGTCCTATTCGTTAACTCTATGGCTGAGACTAAAATTATTACTTATTTTGAAATGAAATACAGCGTTCTTGTTCAAGCAAGCGAAGGAAATGGGAGAAGAAGAGTGTGTAGAGATCATGAAAGAACAACAAAAGCAAGCAAGGATGAAGATCTTGATGTCATGGTTGCCACTGCTATGCAGAGCAACTAATGGCACTGATGCGCCAATCCTGACCTCGGTTGAAAGAGCTGAGCTAGAAAGAGTGTTGGAAGAGGCCATAGAGATGCTGGAAGTGGAGGAGCAGGAACAGGTGTTGTCTCTGTGGCTCCACCACTTTACATACAGCCCATCCTCTGATTGGCCTAATCTACGCGCCTCCTACAATCGCTGGTGCGCTACTTCTCGCAAGCTCTTGCTTCTCCAGTGAAACCCGATATACTACTATAAGGTAGCATATATAGTTTATACTTTATACTTCATTTGTTGGTATAGTAATTAGTTTTTCTACGTATTTTTCTGTATATTGAATTTAGGTTACTTTAAGTCTCTGCCCATCTTGTGAAATGTGAATCAGTTAATAGCATTACAACAGTTATAGAGGATGAAATACAATCAAGCAATCCATTGATACACATCCCTTTTTATTATAGATTGTAAATTGTATCGATACATTATTCAGTCGAATAAGCTCAACAATATTGCTTCCATAAAACAACAAAGCCAAATAGGTTTAGTATTTGAATCTTATTGTGGTACTTGTGAGGTTGGTCATGCCTCGTGATAGTGTGAACTATCACATTATGAACTTGTTCTGGTAAACGTTGAACTGCTGAGATGCTGACAGTTGAGGTTCCTGCATATCACATAGTCAAATTGCTTAGTTTCCCTCCAATTTTCACGCATACTCAATAATTATATCTATGCTGTGCTGTGATCAAAAGAGTACATACCTGTGATATCTTTATTTCTCTGTCCGTGTTAGAACCAGTTTTAGCATCTCGAATTGTGCAGCGCATGGAGTTAAGCAAGCTACCATATGTCTGTCCAGGTTCTCTGTTCACTGCTTGAACAAAACTGTAAGTCAAGGCACCGGTCATGGACTGTGTAAAAGCCTGCATACATATAAATATAGATATAGTTCAAATGAGGCATCGGTTGAACATATAATACATCATTGAATTACCTTTAAGCACATCTTTATATTCTATTACTATCTTGATTAGTTTATGATCAACTACAAATCATATAGAATTAGATTGTAGAAAAATAGAGAATATTGCTCACTGTAGTATCAGAGGAGGTCTCGTTGTCATCACAAGCACTAAAACATAGGGCCAATCCACCACTTGTGCCTTTGTAAGCAGCTGAGGGAAGCCTATGGTCTTCCCAGGCAAAGTAGCCTTCCCTGATCACATCAAACATAGTTTATATTTAGGACACTTGTTATTGCAACTCAGAAGCAAATTAACAGGTCACTGACTTGTTCATTCTGCACAAATAAGGTAGATCAAGTAGAGTTCCACTGTAGCAAGTGTCCATAATGGCATGTAGCTTGGCTCCTTTGGGCAGTGGCCTTACAATAGTGGCATTAACTTCATCATCAATTATCATTCCTTCTGTCTCGTAATCAGTAGGGCACAGAGCTTCGTCGAAGCCGTCAATCTCGTCCCCGTTGTAGTCTTTCTGCCGGGAGCCATGGCCGGAGTAGAGAAACACTAGGGAGTCCCCTGGCTGGCAACCTTCTAGTAGCCACCTGAGGGCCAATCTGATGTTCCGTTTTGTTGGGATCTTCAGTGGGTTGGCTTCATCTTCTGCAGATTTGTTTTAAGTAAATGAAATCAGTGTTGACACAATGTTAACAAATAAAAGAGTAGAGTATTTGCCAACCAACCTGTGAGGCTGAGGACAGAGTCAGCTGGAAAGCCTAACTTTTGAACCAGAAGAGACCTCATGGCTCTAACATCATTGGTGCTTCCTTTGACGTGGTAGCTCCGGCCATGGTAGCTCACTCCGCAGAGGAGGGCACGCTTCCTACCGTGTGCCGGAGGTGGTGCCATCACCATAGGTGGCGGTGGCTGGGCCGGCCTAGCGTAACCATACCCATTAGTATAGTTATTGGGGGACATAACAGCAGGTCGCATTGGGTTAACATTGGCTGGCACTGGACCATTGAACCTGCCAGCACCAGCAGGGTTCGTCATGGGCTCATTACAGGGATCTACGGGTCGGAAGCGGGTAACGGTCCGGCAGAGCCTGCACTGGATCGCTGGTGCCTGTGGTGGCACCAGCAGCTGGCTACCACACCTTCTGCACCTTATTTCTCTTCTACTAGCCATTTTTGGATTGGCTTGGTTTAGATGGTTTTGTGTACAAATTAACAAGTACACACCAACACTTGGAGATTTGAGAGGGGCTGTGTCTGTGTTCTACGAAATGGAGTATTTAAAATATAAAAATTGGAATCATGCATAGGTCATATCCACTTTCCCAAATTGGGGTCTTAGCTTTATTCCATTGTGTTAATTCTTAAAATATATAAGATTTGGAGAACTAGATTCTATTTCTTTTCAGGTGGGCTGAATGCATTTTTATTAATAAATAAATAAATAACGTTTAAAACTGAAGTTATCTAGAAAATCATAAGTTAAGAAACGGATTAGGAGCTTCATCATCGGGCAATCTCCAAGGCCTCCCGTCTCTTCGAGTAATTTCTATGGCCCTAATCTCGTTGGGTTACCTTGTAAATTTTACATCTTATTTGAAAGTCATATTTGATTCTATTTTAAAGTCCATCGTTAATTTAATTTATAGTTTAGTGAGAATATATGAAAAGTGCTAGCTTTTACCTGAGACTAATTACATGACATCTTTATGATAACGAATATGTTCATCCTTATTAATATCATAGAATCCAATAAGAGAGCTTAAAATGGAAAGAAAGATGCAGATTCCCACACCAGAAAGAAAAAGAATATTATTCCCTTTGTTGCAGCTAAGAAGATGTTCATCAAATCTCAACCTTATATTCAAATAAATGGGCACCAAAGTTTCTACACTTTTTGTGTATTAAATTAACTGATGCCCACTCTGATTATACATAACCAATAGCATAACAAGCAAAAGAATTAGCTGGATCGATCGATTTGTTCTTCAACTCTTATCTAATTTGATACTCTATAGATTATTTAATTTTTTAATCAGAACCGATCCAAAATTAAATTAATGGCAAGTAATTTAATCAAACTGATAAACATGACATTGATTATCTTGTTAGTCCATTTTGTAAAAAGTGTGATAAGATAATTTTCGCTTTAGATTATAATCATTTTTACATAATTTAAACAAAGAACGGTTTGACACATTAAAAAAAAGATTAAATTTAAACAATGAACGGTTTGACACATTAAAAAAAGAACTATTTAGATTGTATTCATTCGTGTCGCTAGTTTTCATTGATTTTTAATTTTTTTTTGTGAGCGACCATTGATTTTTTTGTTGTTAGTTAATTTATTTCTTATATTGTTTTTTAATTGAATAAAGCCAAAATTTAGCAAATTAAAATCTTATTAGTCTTGTTCTTCCTTGAGTTTCATCATCATCACCACTTGTTCTTCTTGTTCAATCAATTTGAAACTTTTCTTTATCATCTCTGTATTTACTATATGCTAGTTTGCGGAGTATGTTTAATGTTAGTAGATTGTTTTTTTTTTTTTTCATTTTTTAACAATATTTTAGTATGTTAATTCTATTGTTTGTTTCTACTCTGTCGGTAGAACTTACGGTAAGCCTTTTGTTGTTGGAAGTTTTCTACAAAAATATTATTTCCTTAAAAAGAATAACTTAAACCATAAAATTACATGGACATCATATATTAAACATCTATGACTGCAAATATGCAAGAAGCCAATTATTTTCCATCATCTTCCTAATACTCATATGTGTAAGTAAATTCCCATAGTACATAAATTTGGACCGACTTTCAAAAGTTGATGTCTAAAATAAAATTTTACATTCCAAACTCTTTGCACACAGTACATACTGATTTTTCAATAAGCAATGAAGAAAAACAACACAGACTTCACAAGGATCAACCAGTTCTTACAGTAAACAGAAATAGTTATTTTATTATCAATCAGTTTTTGTTTGCATTTTTCCTTTTCAAGAAAACAAAAAAAAAAAAGCATTTTAAACTTGTGGAAAACATCAAAACCAATAAAGCAGAGGATCAATCCTTTATGTTCTTCAGGCTTCAGGGCTTGGATATGGCAATGCGCGGATAAAAACTGAATTTTGTCTGCTTAACATTGAATTTCGTAGAAGACGACAGCAGTGGTTCCTGCAGACAAAACCACAATGATTGTTTCAAGAAACAATATCAGAATGAAAGTGATAACATTATAGTTACTATATATAAATCCAACCTGTGATATCTTTCTATGAAAAACTCTTGCTAGTCTTCGACTATTGAGGCAGTAAATTTCGTTAGCTTTCGTGATTTCTTGATGCACTTTGGTGAGTAGTTGATCGTATGTTATATCTGGGTTGTCTTTAATCGCTTTGGTGAAGCTGTAAGTCATGGCACCATTCATTGTCTTCCCCTCAAAAGCCTGCAAATAGTTACGTACGCATTCAGAATATTGTATGCAGCAAGTTTGCAAATACCAAATTTAACATATCATTAGGCCTATAGTAACTGTTTGACAATTGACAGTGCCAATCTTTCAAAATCTTGAACCCCACTTGAGAGTCTTTACTGATATAGTGATATATGCTTAGAGCCAACCAAATTGGCATCATCAGACTCCTCGTTAAGCTTGAAAATTAGCAGAAGTTTTTCGAAGTCAATCATTGAGACATTTGTTCCTCACTTTCAAGAACAAATATAATGTAAACATGTGAAATAAGTATACTACTTACAGAGGTATCAGCAGCCATTTCGTGATCTGCACAAGCACTGAAACTGATAGCCAAGCCTCCACTTGTACCTTTAGCACCTGTTTTATGGCTATTATCGTCCCACTTATCACTGTTCAAATGCATTCGAAGTAAAGAGATTATAGAGTTATAATAATGCAATACAAGTAATATCAGAATTGAAACTAGTTGATAACTCAATTGCATATATTGGTAAGACTAATTGAACGAGTTTGTTTTGATTCAGCTTACTTTATGTGGTCGTATACATAAGGAAGATCTAGTATAGTTCCACTGTGACAGGCATCCACAATAGCATGAAGGATCACACCTGATGTAAGTGGCCTAACAATTGCGGCGTTAATATCGTTATCATGGATCATGCCTTGCTCCATGAAATCAACAGGGCATATGGTTTCATCGAACCCATCATGCTCATCCTCGTTAAACTCTGGCTGTCGCAAGCCATGTCCTGAGAAGAAGAAGACTAGTGAGTCCCCTGACTGGCAGCCGTCTACTAGCCACTTCAAGGAGTCCTCAATGTTCTTCCTTGTTGGAATAAGTGCACTGTCCGTCTCCTCTTCTGCGATTTAAATTTATATATGCTAGCATTTAGTATGGTGAACAATCATAAACTAATTAAACATGAAGGCAAGTTTCATGTGTAAACTGAATTGATATGTTTATGTATTGGAAGACACTTCAAGTAACTAGAAATGGGCCACGGGTACTTGGTGACGTGTTTCAGCAAATCCTCTTGATCTATATCAGTGTGATTGAACCTACCCTAAAGTGCATGCACTTGTTCAACACAAATGTGATACATTCAAGATTTCTTATATTCCGTGGTACAACGGTATGAAAGCTCATCAACATAGCTTGTGGGACTCGTATATTCCAGGTCAATTCTAAGTACACAAAAGCCAGAATAAGTGCCTAGCACAAATGGCTGGTCCACAGAGACAATCTCTACTTTGGCATGTATATGAACTGTTTGAATGGAAAAAAAATGCAGTCATAAAATATGCATATGCTCAACATCTCAGGATCAATGAATTAGGCAGAGACTACCTGTGAGGACGCGAATACCTTCCTCGGGAAACTTAAAGCGTCCCATGAGCAACTCTTTCATGTTCTTAACATCAGCAAGTGTCCCCTTCAACTTGTACTTGCGCTTCTTGCTGTAAGTCACTCCACAAAGAACTGCACGCTGTTTTGGCCGTATGGATGACAATGATCTTGAAGATGGTTTGCTACTTGGTGAAGCAATACGGCTTGGACTAGAAGTGCTCGATGACATGATTTTCATCTTGCCACATAGTCTTTCCAGACATCTGCCACGTTCTGCACCACTTGAATTAGCAGTTGATGGAACCTGATTTTCCCTAACACGATAAGATATCCTTTGTTCTTTACTCAGGTAGTCATTTCTCGTGATTGTAATGACGGTTTGGCAATATGAGCAACGAATCATTTGGGAAATCCATGTTATTGATAACTGGTTTTGGCATTGACTGCAAATGATTCTTCTATCCATATGTTCCTGTGACATTTCTTGGCCGATAATTAAGTAGAGGCTCACCAAAACAGCAAGTGAAATGGATATTGTTATTGGATTTCTCTACTTATATATGAATATATTGATTAATCATGTTTAGTTCATGCATTGTTAATATTGATTCATGTATTTACACGAGAACATTAACTTTTCAGGACACATACCTTGACTCTCGTTGAAAATGGGTGTTTGTGCTTTGCTTGCTTAGCTGACAGGTGCCACCTCCCTAGAAACATCAGTTTCTCAAAGCAACAGAGGAAATTTGTAGAACAAAAGGAAAGAGGAACAGTTAATATATATATTATTCATTTGATTTTATTCTGATTTCCCTCAGCAATTTCAAACAACATAAAACATGAAAAAACATTAAAATACAGAAAAGCTTCACTGAGTCAAAAGCTTGAAGAGAAAAAAAGACAGATAATGAGAAGGATTACAAGAGAGCTTTAAACAATGCTTTGATTCTCGGAAACAGGAAAATGAGATGTGAAAAGAAGCTCAATCTTTTGTAAAATTAGTTCCTTAGTAGACAGTGGAAGATATAGATACTCTTTCCGTACTTGACAGGTGACAAGAGCAAACTCAAATCACATAAATTACATCTTCACTGGAGCAAGGCCATATATAGTTATATACCCATTGATTTGAAGACTATTTTTTTCCTATTTGGGTAATGGTTGGGTAAAGATGACTTTTGAGGTTTCTCAAACAGTTTGCCACATGAGTTTTTTCGGGTTAATCTAACGTATAATATACAGAATAAAAAGGTATGTTAAAAAAAAAAGTGCAATTCTTACCCTCCAATGCAAAGGCTTCTTTTTGTTTTGGTCTACCACATTACAAAGTAAGGACCAGATACTATAACTCTTGTTCAGTGGAAAAAAGGATAAAGTGCTTTGATTTCTTTTGCTTTCATGTTCGCAGTGTTCGATTCCCACTTCACCTGAAGACTCTGCAAAATGCAATTCTTAATCAGAAGATTAAAGACAGATTCTCAGATAATCTATCAATATAAAAGGAATGAAAGTAAGAAAATTAAGCAAGGTACAATGTTTTATATGAACATAATCAAACTAGAACAATTAATAGGATCCATTCAAATGGAATATTTCGATCTCTAATATTAAACAGGTAGCTCGAGTTCATTGACAAAATAAAGTTGACATGATCGTGTTATTCATGATCACACCGGTTGGTATTGTTTAAGGAAACAGTGTATTTTATACGGCATCCATCAACTATTACACCAGAGTAACACATAAGAAGAATGTTTAGCAGTAGAATTGAGTACTAGAATTACACAAATGACTGAATGGATAAAACATCAATAGAAAATTCAAAACCAAGAGACAAACAGGTTAGCTTGTTACCTGTGAGGAACCATCAGATTGAAGATGATTGATAGGCAATTCTCACTGATCCTGAAACACTGACTTGACCTGCACTGTTCACCACCAGGATTTGCAGTGGATGGCATCAGAATGTTTGAATTTGGGCAAGATTTGTTAGATCAATTGTTTCTTTCTGGTGATTTTACCATTTTTATGTTGGCATTGACTGGTGATTCTTGATTCCATGTCTGCCTGTGACATTAATGGCTCAGAACTGATAAACATGTAGATAAAAGACAGTTACTATGTTAAGTGTTAACAGACAGATCCATGGAAAAGAAATAGCATGATTAGAGTGACCATCATGTATAACTAAAATCTGGTTCAAACTCCAAAGAATGAGATTGGCTGTAGCTAGCCCACCTGACAATCTCTCATTCCATTGCAGGAAGGAACCAGTATTTGTTAAGGCTATTCTTGCATTGTTTGCCACAAAAAATTATCATATTTTCCGCAAAACTAAAATTCACAGATGAAACATAAGTAATCATATTCTTTGATCTTTTGGAAGAGGCAAACCAATGGAATATTATGGTGCACTATTGAAACACGTTTTTACATACTATCAGTTGTCCTTCAGTTCTGAGGTCGGAAAACCAGAATAGCAGAGTTTCTAGCGAATAAGTTGCACAACAAACTTGGTTACATACATGACTGAAAAGATTACAATTTAAGGCACATCAGCAACAATGCATAAATTGTATGTACGCACTGCACCTTCGCAACTACTCTCTACGAAAATATGCTACACGTAGATAAATATCTACTAAAATCTATGATCTAAAATAGAGCCTCCAGCTAGAGAAGCAAACCGCATACAGATGAGCTGCTCCGAGATTTCCACATTCTTTCAAGCCAATTTAAGCATCTTCGAACCTCTGTTTTGCTGCCAATGCAAAATTCAGCTATTATGATCAGTATCAATTATATGAAATTTGCAGTCCTACTCATGAGATCTACAGAACTGATAACAGTAAGAATAAGCCCAATATGAGTGCAACAGCATAGTTAGAACTTTTTATGGCATAAATAGTCAACGCAAGCTTTTCTTCTCTCTCCCTCTCTCTTTTTTCCCTTATTTTCTTTTCGCCTAATGGTTTGAGCTTTGACATTGTGTGCGTACGTGTTATCTCAAGTGAAGTCTATGAATTCTGATAAGGCTAAAACAGGGTGGGCCACTACAGGAACAATTTTTGTTCTATGTGAGTCTGTTAAAACTCGGAATCCATTACTTCAGGCTCCTTGTAACCTAAATAGTGGATCAAAATTGTGCAGTTTAGAGTTCTAAATAGAACTACAATAACTAAAAGGCTGCTCGGTTTTAATCAAAGTGGACTTCCACATCATGTCATATCAGTCTTCCAGAAGTTGTGAGAAATTAAACAACATTTCATAACCATAGCAATATATTGGTACAAGGCCTTTATTAACCATGTCTCGTGACAGAATTTTTCTTCCAGATTTAAGAAAAAGAAACTATTGGTTAACATTTCCAGAGGCTGCATCTACTACAAACTTTCATCCAGCCAAATAGGCATGATTAAAAATAGAAATGGGCCATTCTAGTATTCTCAATTGAACTCTACATTCATGCACTATAATTCAATTTTATTTGCAAACTATATAGTCATTGTGCATCACAAAATATTAACAAAAAATGGAAAAAGAAACAATATGCGCATGCAAAACAGAAGTCCTAGTTAGCAAAAATGATGATAGAGAGAAATTACCCCACCATTCGGCAAACATAAGTTCAAGCCTAGATGAAGAAGTCTTGATCAGAGGTGATGAGAGTCCATGGGTGAACCATTACCAAATACATTGAGCTGCCCAGATATTTTCGCCTTGCAGGTTGGACACATAAAACCAACTGAATCTGATTGTATTTCAGAATCAACAGCATCATGACTAAACTCCAATCCACACCATACGCATGCAGTTGTAAGCTGGGCAAACTGATTTGACGAACCATAAGCCTTGTCCATTTCTATATTATTTGCCAAATCCATGGGAACTTCCTGCAAAGAGGGAGATTCTTGCCCAGATACAAAATTGAATTTCAGCGGCTCTATTTCATCCAACCTCAGCTCCTCAAACCCTGTTACGCTGTCATGCCTCTGCTCAACATTGCAGAATTCACCTTGTCCCTGTCGACAAAATAAGAAACAACACATTAATTTACCAAGTTAATTGAATAGATTCCACTGAAATTTTGAACAACTAGAAGGTAAAAAGTAATGTAAAGTTCTAATGTTATATACAAGAGAGATATAAACACTTCAATTCACTCCAAGACTAGTAAATGATCAACAAATTTGAAGTTGTACTAGAACTTCCAACATTATGGGAAAGGGTATTAAATGAAGGATAAAATGTTGGAAGTTAGTTGAGCAAAAAACTTTTTACTTAATTGCAAACTACTTCTTTTGGAACATCTCAAAATGGAAATGAGGACTATAAGATTGGGACGGAGAGAGTAATCAATTATATCTCAAATACCTATATATATAAAGAGAGAGAGAGAGAGAGAGAGAGAGAGAGAGAGAGAGAGAGCAGTGTCACATCCACATTAATTAGCTGGAATGGGATTATTGCAATCTCTTACCCTCAGTGCTTTATACAAAGAATTGACAATAAAAATGGGACACGAGGAGAAACAAGATAGGTGAAATCCATTTAGTTCAATTCTGACCTCATATTGTACATTGTATCCATAATTATTACTAGAGAATCATGTTTACCATCAAAGTTCTTCTAAAGACATAAGTAATCCACAACTCCACTTAAAAATAGATACGCAGATACAACTTGATTTCCTTTACGATAGAAACCATCTAATCACTTATTAACTAGCATAATACTTATAGAGAGACCAGGGCTCTTTTAACTCCTAGAAACTCCAGCATACATCTTCGTCACAAAACGCCACCTATAGAATAAAAGTATAAATATACATAGGACAGCAGAAATTAAAGTTTCTACTTACATGCAAAGGTTTTCAGAACTTCCATACCAAACCCAAATAATTAAACAAATATAACTCTAAGCTTGCAGTGATACGTCCTTCTGAGACCAGAGAGAGCATGTGGGAAACATGAATTAGAAACTCTAAATTGTCACAACTGGAAATAATGCCGAAAATGATGTATCAAAAACTTATGTTTACTTAAGTCTTCTCTAACATGTATCATTAAGCCAATCAAATAATGTATACTCTATCTACGAAGGTTACGCACTTACGCATACAAAGTGTTACTGCATGCCACCCAAATACAAAGATGCATCTTAATCTATCAAATAAGAAATGCAAAATATATCTACGCAAGCATTTAAGAAATTAGGTGTTTTTAAAAAGAAAAAGAGGTTAAGGTGAACAGTTATAAAGAGCAAAGAAATATATCATGATTGATATCCTTAGCAATGCCTTCATACCTTATCCAAATCTGCATTGCCTACCGAAATAGAGTGTACTGGTTGCACCAGGGGCATCAAGGAGTCAGAAATTTCGCATGGCATTACATTTTCCTCTGGAATTTGTTGTATACTCTCTCTCACAATATGGTTATCTGGTTGACCATCATTGCTAAAGCTAATGTCAGGGTCACCACTCTTATTACCACTTCTTTGCTCAATGTAAGACTTGTCAATTTCATCAGTGGTAATTGCTAGACCATCTTTTGCACCAAGAGTTTCAGCCCTGCTACAGTTGAGCTCCTTAGCAGAAAGGGAGAGATTTAAACAAGAATCTACTTTAACATCAACAACATTGATAACTTCAGTAAGCTTCTGCACTTCTCCATCAGTGAGATTATACGCTCTATCTTGCTGATATGATTCTTGACCTCTAGTATTGCCGATCATCCTACCTTCAATATCTGGCTCACTAAAAGGAGAATCAACCTTCATTTCTTGGGTAGAGTCACCAATAGGAATTTCAGGAGTGGAAACCGCATTTACATTATCAGGAATGGAAACACAATTTGGTCCCTCAACATTTGTAGTTTCTCGAATAGAACTCTGAGCAATTTCAATTAATGCATCCATTTTAGAGATTCGCGAGGGCATGTCATCTGTGTTCGGTGAATCAATTGTTTTTTGAAGAGTCATCTGACTAGGTGGTTCTTCAACCTTCCGCACAAAGTTCCTTACATGGATCCCAACATGACCATTATAACGCCGCCTTTCCAGAAACACCTTGTGGCAGAACTGGCATTCGTATTTGCCATCTCTAATAATGACACCATCACCAACAGATGAACCAAGTCTATATCTCCTGGTGGTCCTCTGGTGAGATGACAACAGGTGCTGCAAATAAGTATCCCTTTCGTCAAATGTCTCATTGCATTTGTGGCATTCAAAAAGATCATGTATCTGAACCTCAGCCAGATTATCAATCTCCAGTAGGTTAACTTCTTTCTCAACCTCATTAGATGTGGGAAGACGTGATAAACTTGAATTGGATATGACAATATCATGCCTATGATCCTCATCCTTGGGGGTAACACCTGTAGGCTGTTACATATTTCATAAGCTTCATTCAACAAAGTTAAATTAAAACACAGCTTTTCGAGTAAGTACTTACTCTCTGAGAAGCCACTAGGTAATCCTGCTGAATATTGTTAACCCTTTGATCAACTGACTGGTGCGTATAATTACGTCCAAAATAAGACTGCATATACAAAGAGGCCTCCTTGCATGTCACAAATTGCTTTCCACTAGGGCTGGAAATTATCAAACAAAAGATCATAAGGGCCAAAAAGTGAGACTTAAGAATAAAAAATTAAGAACCCAAAAATCATATTATTTTAAAGCAAAGATTGCTCTAAAAGGTATACATAAAATGGCAAGTCCAGTTGTCATGAAAGACTTTCCATTCAGAATAGAAAAAGATATTATCTAACTGTTTGTAACTTAAAGGCAAAGATGAGAAAAGGAAAAATTATACCAACTCAAAAAGAAGTTATAATTTTCTATCCTGGTATCTGTAAGCCAGAAACTGATACACAATCCTCACAAGGATGAGTAGATGTCGCATTTTCAACTCATATTTAGGGAAACCCCACGATTGTAAAACATAATTCCAATTTGAGCATCGCAGCTACTAGATAATCATGGAACAGCAAAGACCCCAAGATCTATTTTTTGCGAGAAAGAAGAGGATCCCTAGGTAATAATGATAGAATAAATTTAAGTATCTACACAATTAGCAAGCAATTATTACGGACTTTAAGAATATAATACAAGATAGGAAAGGAGTGAAGGATGAATACAACAATTAACCTCCCGTCATCAACATAGTATAATCCTAATGCAGGTCCACTTACCACTCAAAATCAGCAAGACTGCAACAATTTCAGATTAAAAAGTTTTCTGGAGCAAGAAGAAATGCAGGATACAAGAATGCTCTAGATGTGCGAAAAGTGTACCATTCTAAACAAGCAAAGCATGGCAGGCCTATAAGGACAAACTAGATTAAGGAGATTCAAATACCAACTAACTCCCAGTTCCTAGTTTTTCTTCACATATCAGCTCCCAGTTCTATATATACTTCTCCCTCACTCTGACAACCATGTAAAGGTTCAAAAGGACTTTTTGTTATTCAGAACTATCTTCTCAGACCTTTAACCGTCTTCCTCCCTCGTTAACTATTGAGAGAATCAAGCAGCAAACAAGTAAAGTAACAGTCCTAACAGCTAGGTCCATGACATATAAATCAATGTCCATATTTGACGGAAAAATAGCATCAAATCAAACTATTCAAACTAAACCTACATGATGGCAGGATTTTTATCTCATATATGGCAACCAAAGACAAAAAATTTGCCACAAACTATACCAAGCCCTGAAAAAAGTGTAACAATGTTAGCAAAGAAAAGTAATCGAAATGTCAAGACTTATTGTTACTGGCCAGCAACAAAATAGAACAAGAAGATCACCTAATGTATCTGCGACAGTATATGGAGGCACGGCCTTCTCTCCTCTTGAGACCCAGCAAGAGCTTCCAACCGACCGGCAATGCATCTCCGAAATTGCAGGCATCCACAAACTTCCTCCTTTTCCTCCTACTTCCCCATTGTCCATCCAATTCATTCAAAACCCCCAACAACTCCTCTTCCGTGTCCATCCCCACCGTCCTCCTCCTCAACTCATCGCCGTACGGATCCTCGGAATTCTCCAGAGCCACAAGATCGACGGCAACACCATTTCTGTTCAAAATCTCCAAACCCTGCTTCTCCTCCACACTATCCCTCACCTTCGGCTTCCTTCCTCGCTTCCTCTTATTTTCTCCTCCAAAGCCCGCCAACTGCTGGTAGTAAACAACCTCGCGATTCTCCGGCCGAGGCAGCGGCGGCGGCACCAGATCCGCTTCACTGAATGTAGGGTTTTCCCGGATGAATTGCTTCAGGCAGTTGATGATGCACTTGTTCTCCGCGTACTCAGTGTCTCCAGTGGGAATGGGAGGGTGCTTAGGCGCGGGAAGGAGGCCGGCGATTCGGCGGCGGTGCCCGGTGGCGGCGGCGGGGGGGGGGACCGGGGATTGGGGTTTTCGGGGGCCTGAGTAGGTCTGGCGGCGGGAGCCAGCGCTCTCGTTGAAGGTGGAGCGATCGATTATGGGTTTGACGACGTCGTCGGTGCTGCGGAGGTCGAAGGCGGTGGCGGAGCAGAGGGAGAGGGCGTGGAGCTCCGACTGAGAAAGGGTGCTGATGTCTATTTGAGTGAGGGAGTCCAGCTGGAGGCCCGGTGGCGGCGGATTGTTCTGAACAGCCAACATTGCGGCGGCGAGCGGCGGCGCAGATGGCAGTGGCGGTGGTGGTGCGAGAACAGTGATGAGGAGAGAGGAGTCCTGAGGCGTTAAAAACGGAGAGTGTCGATGTGTACAGGTAGTGGGGTCCTCAAAGAAACAATCATCAATCCAAAATTCTTGATTTTATCATTTATTGAGATTTTCTTCTATTTTTGTTGGTTTCTAATTTTGTAGTAACTTGGACAACAGATTTTTCTACAAAATAAAGATATTTATTTTATCTACTATTTCGAAGAAGAAGAAGAAAAAAACCATTTCAATAAGAATAAAAAGGAATTAAAATTGATGAAAAATAATGGTGTAGAATTTATCTTAATTATGAAAAATCACTTTTTTTAATATTATTAAATATATCACTGTAAAATCCAATGTAGTACATAAAACATGTCCACAAGGAGCTCCAGTTCCTTCTCTCCATCTTCTTTTGAAGCCTAAACATAGGCGGATAAAAGATAGAGGCAGAGCACTCAGTCACAGTCTTGATTTTTCATTTCCAGCTCCGTTTTCAAGCTTCGAGCTCTCTACTACAGAGAAATCAATCAATTGCGGCTGAGAGAAGAGGAGACCCACAAAAATCCAGAACAAAACTACCGCAAGAGCTAGATTTTTAGGTGAGTCCTCCGTTTTACCACGCTCGACCCACTTCCTAATTTTCTACAAATGGTAACAATACTCACTCTAATGTTGATTTTGTTTTGTGGGTATTGGGATTTTTTCTGGCTTCTGTAAAAAAAATCTGTTCTTTTCTCGGGAAAATGTCAACCTGGAAAACGGACTTGTGCTTAGTGAAAACTGTGAAGATGTGTGCTTATTAAATGCTATATTTGTTTGTGGGGTTGTAAAAGGAGCTCTCTTGAGAGCCACCCTCCAAGAATCGTTTGAATTGGCTCCGGTGACAGTTCCAAGACTTTGAAAAGAAGGCTTGATTTTGTTCTCTTATCCTTCTCAACACCATTTGTCAGTAGTAATGGAAAGTTGAAATTTCTTTTTGTTGTTATAACTGTTATTTTTTGTTTCTTAGATGGTCTCATTTAGGTGTGTTAGCTAGTCCAATGTTTCATATTTGAGTAGAAGGCTTATTATGCTTAATATGTCATGAGCAAGTGGATTTCTGTTTGCTCTAAAACGTGTCAGTGTTGCTTCTTTTACTCTTTGGAGATACCATTTGAACTTGAAGACTCTCTTGTGAGAACTTCTTGACGATAGTATTCTTTTTTGATATCTATGTGTAGAGTATTAGATGGCTATTGTACCTAGTGGAAGTACATGGGTGACGCAGTGGGGAATCCAACCTCAATTTATGCCAAAGCCTTGCCTTACAAACAAGTCGCGCATATCGCCACAATGGTGAGAATCTATAAATTGCTTTCATTTCATGATTATGGTTCGAAGCGAGCAATTTTGATAACCTTTAGTTTGCATCAAAACGCCCAAGGGCATGTTTTAGTCCCTAAACTGTTAAAAATATAAGTTTTAGTCCCTAAACTTTTTTTAAAAAAAAATGTTTACATACCTGGACAGGTTAAAAGTGTGGTTTACCCTCCTAGAAATCGATTGAAAACAATTTTAAACTCATGAAATGACATTTTAGCCCTTCATTTCACTTTAAATTTTCAAACAAAAACTATACAAATAATGAATTTTTCTTTGTTTTGAGAATATTTTATTTGTGTCGGATTTAAGGTTACTTTTATCTTTGTCATTTTTAATTTTGAGTTCATTAGAGGGGGAAACCATAATTTCTGAAATGTGTAAGAGGTTTTTCATTAAATACAGTCAATAACTACTTTTTAAGGGATAATTTTATTTTATTTTTGGACAGTCAGGGTACTTAAAGATTTAGCCCATCATTTTAAGTAATCATGCCTTATAACCACTCTCATGACGATTTTTTAATGTGTTACAAACAAACAAAAGTTAGGTTTGTTTGTAATTGTCATCCCTTTGATCTTCCTCTCGTGAAACTAATTAAGCAGTTCAGTTCCCTTCCTTCCTTAAGTTAATGGATGAATCCAGTAAAAGACTTCAGGACAGGAATCTTTGCATAACTAGTTCTTATGACTACACTTTTACAATTGGATCTTTATTTTATGTATATTGCAGCAAAGGCGTTGGCCAAATGTGACAATGTGATTTAGTGCATCTTTTAATGAATAGCTTTGATCAGTTGCTTTGAATTTGTTTTTCCCCTTTTCTCATGTCAAATTCAAACTTAGGCAGAAAACATATAGCACATATCACTGATAAATCATGCATGACACAGAGACATCATCTTTAGACCTAACAAATTTAAGAAACAAGGTTGAAGATACATAACTTGAATGTCTCAACAGAACAAAATGGAGGAAGAGAAGAGGAAAGTGAAACCTAGAGCGCGACGGAGGGCATTGACGTCGCCGGTGGTTGGAAGGTCGGCGACTCGGCGCGGAGTGAGAGAGGAGAGACGTCAGAGAGAAGAGCCCTAGAAGAGAGTGGAATGTCGTCGATTGAGACTTGAGAGAGTTAGGTTAGAATTTAGAAATTAAAGTTTTTTTTAATTTGATTTCCGGTCCTAATCGGTCCCATTCCGGTTTTACTGTTGTTTTGGACCGGATTGGACCGGACCGAGATTTTCAGACTATTATGACCAAAGACCGGACGTATATCATCCGGTCCGGTCCGGGGTAATTTTTCCGGTCCGACCCTGTTCATGAACAGCCCTACCCAGTACCAGAGAGTGAGAGAATTTAATTAGGTAAAGCAAAATATACAAGTGGGAGATTGAAAAAATAATAAAGATAGGGCAAGGAAAGACTTAATGACAAATATGGTTCTAGATGGGATGGGAAGGAGTGGAGAATCCCACATAGTTTTGCTAAAGGCTATATGTAGGTTGGCCATACATGGATTGTTGATAAGTTAACCTAACTATTGTAACTAATGGAAATATCCTTATTTTGCAAGTAATAACATCTACCTCTAAACAAGGCTTTTTGTTGAAATTCAAATGCTTTTTTAGTGATTCTGATGGTTTGTGATATTGTGACTTGCTCTTGGCTTCTTTGTCTGTTATGGTTATGTTGGTTTGTGATGCTATGCTCAGCATAGTGCTACAGATTAGTGTCTCGTTCTATTACATTTAAATTTAAATATTGTTATTGATGACTTTAATCTATGAATTAATTTCTGTACAAGTGAATCATATGGACAATTGAAAATAACATTTCGTATGCAATATACTATTCTAGTAGCTGTACTTTTGAGAAGATAAGAGCGTCGGGTTTACCCAGGTCAAGCATATTTACCCTCTACTCCCAGCATGCATTACGCAGAACAGGGTTATTAACAAAATCAAGTTGTCGAAGGACAGCCCGCCTCATTGTTAGAGCTGCTAGGGTAAGTTTGTTGTACCTTTTACTTTGTGATAAAATTGATTGGGATATACCTTGTACTTTTTTTCACTACATTGTAAATCAACTCTCTACTTTTTGTTCTACATACAGGATTACTATACGGTTCTTGGTGTATCAATCAAAGCCAGCAAACCAGAAATAAAAACTGGTCAGCCTGAATTTAGTTTTCATTTTGGTTAGCAAATAGAATTCTGATATATTTCAGAAAATACAGCGTAATGCTACCATTCTTTAACTATATTTCTTCATTTTGCAGCTTATCGAAAGCTTGCCAGGAGTTACCATCCTGATGTGAACAAGTAAGTTGAATTAATTTTTTAAAAATTTGTTTGCATGCTCAATAATTAAGCTGTCTGCCTACAAGTATTATTGCGGTCCATGTTGTATGGGATTGTTCATATTTAGGGTGTATATGAATCATTTATGTTGTTACCTCTTTATTTTCATATGATCTAGGAGTATACAAGATCATTATGAAAGAGTTCTTCTATGTAAACTAGTAATGGTTAACTAATAGAGGAAGTTAATTACTCAAAAAGTTGATTCCATCAAACTAATAATTTAAATATCTATATGAGAAAAAAAAAAAGAATTTCAGCGATACCAATGAGGAGATGTCACCTCATGAATTAACACGTATATCCGTCCCAATGAATTTGTGGGCGTGGAGCTTCCGCCCGGATCCATCTCCTTTGTGTTTTGGCTGGAGTCTCCGTCACTAATAATTTGGCTGAGACTCCTTGCTCTCTATCTATGTATATAAGTATTAATTATAAGAGGCTTGACTATAGTTTGTTTTGATACTGAAGTATTTACTCTCTACCCATACATTCTTGTATTAATAAGAATTTATGTAATATCTTCACACATATTTTATTCCCTACAGTACTGTCTCTATCTGAGATTCAAAGAGATTGATTCGGTAATATTGTTAATATTACATGGAATTAGGTTTCTAGCGTTGTCAACCTTGTGTTTATTCTCTCTCCATAGTAGTCTTAGGCCAAAATTCATGAGGAATCCAAAATTTGCCCATACAATACCTCTGATATTAATTGTCGTATAATCTCTTGTCTGCTAAGAAAATTGACATTTCTTCTTGTTCAACTAGTCATTAGCGTGACCTTCCTGATCCTCCCTTATAACCCTTAGGTAGCTCACAGCTGAAATAACAAGTGATTGAGCTAGAAGCCTCTTTACTCTCTGTTGATACTCTAGTTTTTTTATGCGCAGTTTTTTTTTTTTCCCTTACATAGAAGCAACTTGATTGTTCGCATATAATGCTAGTTATCATCATAGTTCATTTGATATACCCTAATGCACTGCTGACATGTATTCTGGACTCTGGATCAGGGACTCAGGGGCTGAGAAAAAATTCAAGGAGATTAGCAATGCATACGAGGTAAGTCTGAGATTGTAAAAGCTGGCATCTTTCTTCTTCATAGCTATTTTGGCTTGCAATATTAGCTGTTATGATGATTCATTTTTGTTTTGGTACAGGTTTTGTCTGATGAAAAGAAACGTTCTGTATATGACAAATATGGAGAAGATGGGCTTAAAGGTGGCAGCTACACAGACAGTGGGGTTAGTTACTTTCTGTTAAAGAAACAAAACTACTGAAATGCCTTGTTTTTCTTGTATTTGTCACCTATTTCAATTGTTGGTGCCAATTTTCTTATTTAAGCATTCCCTTATGACAGAATTTCAACAGTCCATTCGATATATTTGATTCTCTATTTAACAACATGAACATGAGAAGTGAAGACTCCTGGGGTGTGGATACAGATGGTGAAGACTCCTGGAGTGTGGGTGTGGATGGTGAAGACATGATATATTTTCTCAAACTGAGTTTCAAAGAAGCTGTTTTTGGAGTAGAAAAGGAGATTGAAATAAGCAGGCTTGATGGCTGCCAAACCTGCAAAGGCTCGGGTGCCAAGCCTGGGAGCAGGCCGTCCAGATGTAAAAAATGTGGTGGCCAAGGCCAAGTTCTTTCATCAACAAATACACCATTTGGCATCTTCCAGCAGGTAATGACCTGTCCTGGTTGCGGAGGCTACGGGATAAAGTCTACTCCTTGCAAGACTTGCAGAGGGGATGGTCGAGAAAAGACATTCAAGAAAATCAGTCTGAAGGTTCCTGCTGGGGTTGACAGTGGTAGTAGGTTGAGAGTCCGATCAGAAGGTAATGCTGGAAGGAGTGGAGGATCACCCGGAGACCTTTTCGTAGATATTGATGTTCATCCAGACCCTGTACTGAAGCGCCAAGATACAAATATTCTCTACACTTGCAAGGTCTCATATGTTGATGCCATCTTAGGGACAGTACGGACGGTTCCAACAATTGATGGAATGGTTGATCTGAGAATACCAGCCGGCACACAGCCTGAAACGGTACTGGTGATGAGTAAGAAAGGCGTACCAATGCTGAACAGGCGCAACACAAGAGGAGATCAATTGGTGAAAGTGCAAGTTGAAATCCCAAAACAGGTGAAAGATGATGAAAAGAAGCTTGTTGAAGAAATTGCCAACCTAAACAAAGCCAAAACTACTAACAGTGTGAGATAGTTTGGAGACAGTGAGTGCCCTCTGCTTGTTAATTACATTTATATGCAGAAACAGAGCTGTTGTGTTGGGGCTATCATGCATTGAAGTTTTATAGAAACTTGTACACAATGCTTTTATATAGCATAACATGGTAGAAGATAGAATAGAGAAAATGCTTGGGAAATTTTTGATAAGAAAAAATAATTAACTTCACCATCCTATTTAATATTCTTTGTTGCTCTAAATTTGTTTAGAGCTAACAATTCGGATTTTGAGTTTCGTTTCAGATTTTGGGTTTCGCACTTAAAATGTGCGGGTTCAATCTAACGAAAAAAAATTGATTGGTCGTATGCAAGCCGTCAAAATGTGGATTGGATTTTGAATTCATGTTGTTTCGACTCTGAAAATCTGGTTCGAATCTCGATCTGTAGTGATGTCGTGTCTG
>JAYMTF010001353.1:0-23947 GCA_036897485.1 Pelargonium nanum | reverse complement strand
CTCTACTTCTCATGCCATAAGCCAAAAAAATTTGCTTCTTGCAACTTCATCATCATTACACAAGTAATCCAAAAGATAGGTAAAAGCAAACAATGTGTCTAGCTTTTGCCTATGTCATTGGATTGTGTGACACTATTTTATTTGATGTGTAATAGCTTTTGGAGATCAAGAAGTGTTACCAAACAAGGCCCGAGTGTTATATGAAAGTTTTTAGACACACAATTTAAAGCAAGATCAGAAGAGAACAATGACAAGTAGAAAGTTGATGTGGGCTTTCATGTTTTATTTTTTAATATGACAAGTAGAAAGTTGATGTGGGCTTTCATGTGGGCTTTCATGTTTTATTTTTTAATTTAAATACACACTCAAAGTTGTCTGCATCTAAACACTCACCCTATTTTTTAAGTATGTCATTTATATACTATTAAGTTTTATTATTATATATACTAATAATAATTAATTAGCGCACAAAAAATAATATAAAGTTAAATAAGCCACTGAAAATAACTTGATATAGTATAATTTTATTCAAATAAAACACTCATGGAAAGCAAACCCAAGCTCTCTCTCATTGTTGCTTTAGGCTGCTGTTTCAGCTCTTTTGTTTTATGCTTATTTTGTATCAGTTTTTCTGGTTTTGCTTGTTTGGTTTGCCTGGGCTTCTCTGGCCTTTGGCTTTTTTTACTAATATTCTTGTAATCTTTACTTGAATGAAAGTACCTATTGCTGATAAAAATAAAAAACTAAGTTTCGGGATATGTTAGATTCGCGTGTTGGATCTAATTTACGATGCTAACGTTATGTTGGAGAGGTACTTCTTAGTTATCATGACAACACTAACGAAATGTTGTTGTTTTTTACCAGCAATTTATATAGAAGGTTTGAACTCAACACCTGAAAGAGAATTCAAAACACTATAACTGTTTGACCCAAATGACTTGGTTAACAATACAAAAATGAAAGAGGGATTAAATACAAAAAAGAAGAAGTTGAGAATACGTTTACATGTCCGATAAGTGTAACCCAACAATAGGGTTGGCTATTTGAATCCACAACCTTGGACATCCAAAATTCAATAGACTAAAAATTGATCTTATCAAATAATATTTTGGATCATATTTATCCATTTTGTCCTCGAAATATACGAATTCGATCAAATCGAGCAAATTGCTCAATGTAACACAATTTATTTTACATCAAACGGATTCCATCCAAACCCTCCTCACATCACACCAGATTGTCTTAATGAATCCCATCCAAATTGCCACATCTATCCAACAGATTGTTAATTCATTGTTTTTCGGAAGATGAATATAGTTGCAGGTAGGTAAATACATGTATATTACATGTAGGCTGACGTGATATATTCTCAGCCACATAAATCTTCTTTCTCTCTCCAAAATTTGTCTGGTAATCATTGTTGTTTTTTTAATTCTTTTTAAAATGAAAATAAGAAAACCAAATAAAGTACAGATAAAAGGCAAACAAAATGAGGGAAACAAATATCCACAAATTTGTCTGAACCAAGCCACCAACACTTCCTCTATCTTCTGCTCTATATATACACAGTTACACACTCACATACCTTCAAAATCCAACAACAAGACACATGTAGATATATCATATACTGATATATATACACACACAGATATGATCAGAAATTGAGAATGGCTGGTTTTGATTCAACATTGAACCTAAACCCTTATGCTCCACCTTTCTTCCCCACAACATTCACTACCAATTATTTTTACCTAAACCATCAAAACCACCAACTTCTTGAACCCTACTACAACTATTTTTACTATGATCAACATCAACATCTCTACCCAAACCCTAACCCTAACCCTAACCCATTTCTAATAACCCTATTTTCTTCCCCTCCGCCACCTCCCACGGTGGTTGCTCCGCCTCCGACCACCGTAGCGGTGGCTGTGGATGAATTAGTGGTGCCACCACCAGCAATAACACCAGCTGATCACCATGAAAATGCTAGGTCTCTTCAATATCATCGTCATGTGAAGAGTGGCCGGAGTGGTGGGTCACGGCGGCGTTCCGGCGGCGGTGGACGGAGTGGCGGTTGTAGGGTTTGGAGAGCAGAGAGGGAGAGTGAGGGACATGCATTGATAAGAGTGGAGCCAAATAGTGATTACACTACAGTTATGATCAGAAATATACCTAACCAATACACGTAAGTGTGGAACCAAATGGTTTTTTTTTTTTTTTTTTTTTAAAATCAGAACCAAATGGTTTTTAGATTTTACACTATAAACACACACACATATATTTTGATGAGCAGGATTTTTTTTCATATATTGAAATTTTTCAAGAAGGATATAAATACAAAATTGTATCCTAACCAGTACAGTAAGTGTGGGACCATTTTTTTTTTTTTTTTTGAAATCAGAACCAAATGGTTTTTAGTTTTTACACTATAAACACACACATATATTTTGATGAGCAAGTTTTTTTCATATATTGAAATTTTTCAAGAAGAATATAAATACAAAATTATATTTTTTTTCACACACACATTACACATATATGGAGATATGGAGTAGTGATCTGATATATATTTTTGAAATCCATCATTTTTTGATAATTTTTACTTCACTCTCTATATGTTATTATGTATGAATATGTTTATGTTTAAGTATTTGGGATGTGGGTTATATGGGCAGAAACCAAGAAGATCTTGAAAAGGCCACGACTTGCAAGCTTGTCACTTCAAACATATAGTGATTTTTTTGGGATGTGTTGCTAAAAAAATGCCTCATTTTGCAATTGATTTGATGTTTTTGTGAAATGGGTTTCCTGTATTTGGTTAAATTTTGCTATTTCAAGATTATCCTCTCTCTCTCTCTCTCTCTTAATTTTTTTTAATTATTGTTTTGTTCAGTAGAGAAATGTTGAAGCAGTTTCTGGACCATCACTGCAATGAAATGAACAAGAAAAATATGTGTTCTTCATCAACAAGAAATAGAGAAAAAGAAGCCAACACTGTATCAGCCTATGATTTCCTCTACTTGCCAATTGATTTTGAGTATGTACCAATTTTTATTTTAATTAATTAATAATTTGCAATCTTCCTTTTTGTCCTGATCATAATAAATTTACATTCCCCATTAATTAAATTTAATTGTTTGTATCAAGAACATATATTTATAGTTGCATTTATTATAATCATATTGTGGTTTGTTAAATGTGCAGAACCAAGGTGAACAAAGGCTATGCTTTTGTGAATTTTACAGAGCCGAGAGCTGTGTGGAGGTTTTACAATTGTTATGAGAATCAGAAATGGGCTTATTTTAGATCCAGCAAGAGGTGTGACATCACATATGCTAGAATCCAGGTACATGTACAAGTATTATATTTATATATACACTACATATATTTTACATATTATTAATATTGTTAAAATTTTGAATGCTATAATATATGGTCATGGTCTCATACATTTGTGTAAAAAAAATAGGGGAAAAAGGAATTGGAGAAACATTTTGAGGGCATGGTATTTGGTTGTGAAGAAGAGGAGTTTCTTCCAATAATGTACTCTCCACCAAGGGATGGGTCAGGCAAGTTGGTGAGAGAAAGGACCATTGGTGGCTTGATTTGTGCAAGTCAAGCTCAAGGTTGTAGCTAGCTAGATTTGGTGGGTAGTGATCATGGAGGAGAAGAAGAAGTAGAAGAAGAAGAGGCTGTTCTAGATAAATGTGTATATATAGGTGCCAATGAGTGCATGTGTAGCTATTGACATGACAAGCTATGCTTTGGCAGTGAAGCTTCTGGTTCCTAGGCAAAAGGCAAAAAGTAGTAGTGTGTGTTGTTTCAGTTACTTGGGTTTGTGTTTTTGTAGCAAGGAAGTTGAGGGGGGTGGAATTTGCCACCTGTTTGTTTGTTTTGTTGGAAGATGGGAGATTGATTGGGGCAGGTTGTGGGCTCCACCCCCTCCCTCTTATGTTGTTGTGTTTGTATATATGGAAGCTAATTTAATGTTGTTGTGGTTCCTTAATGTTTGTACACTCAATGTTCTGAGGCCAAAATATGTTTTGTTGTTAGAGTTGTGTAACTGATAATTTGGATTCAAACTCGATGAGTAGTCGACACCCAATCTTATTTTTATCTAATTCTAACCTAACCAGAAGATGGTCGGGTGGGGTGTGAAATTTTGGGTCGTGTAGGATAACTCTATGAAACCAGTGTATTTAAGCTTAAAACCCGACCCAAAAATCATATATGTTCGGGTTAGGGTTGAACAACTCTAACCCGACCAACTCTAAATTTGCCACCATTGGTTGAATCAACTAATTTCAGTTTTTTTAAGTAGATTTTCCCCAAAAAGTGGTCAGACTCCAACACAGCTCATGTAGCTCATAAGTTGTACTATATAATTTTGGTATGGGACAAATATGAAGAAAAAATAAAAGGATTGACCTGACTAACTTGTTCTTTAATTATATAATTTTGTTTCAAAAAAATTTAGTCAAATATAATCTGTCACTCCCAACAAAAGTTGTCAAGAAAGTATTGGCAGTTATTCTATTTTAATGACATTAATACAAATCTGGGCATTTGACAAATCAAAATAAAATAGAATAATTTTAAGGACCAAATAGAATTAGAATTATGCACTAATTTATAAGAAAGGAAAACTTTCACCTGTCGTGTAACTCAACAGATAAAAAAAATTATGTACCAATTCAAAAACGAAATAGATAATCGAGATCATCTCATAAGTGTAAGTTTTCACATTCACCTTTTTACTTGTTGCGAATCTAATTTTGCCCAATTTATATCCAAACATTACCGATTTTAATTGAGTTTGCCTACAGTCTCGAATGGTCTTAAATCATTGTTGCTAAGTGGTCAATAAAGTGTGGGACATTTGGTGCTAAAATGCTCGCTAAAGTATTTTAAATTGTTCATGGATACATAATATTGTTTTACAGAATATGCCTCCATCTTACATCTTTCCTCGTCAAAGTAAAATACAATCACAACAATTCCACGGCGCCTGGATTTGCTTCTCCAGCGGGCACGCTACGCTTTTAGCTCCGATGAGGCATCAAGTATATAGAGACGTCTCGATTAAGAATGTGTATATATCCTGAAAATATTTGACGATCTGTAGCCGAAACTATAAACTTAAGTACATGGGAGCACCATTGTGAGCTCAAGTAGCTTCCACCTTCCTCAGCTTGTACCGAGTCAAGTCCTCGGAGTATAGTACACCATTAGGCGATAGAAGGCGTTGGAGAGCGAGGGAAAATCGAGCCTGAGAAAAAAACAAATAGCACATATAGAAAAGTAAAAACAAGAACTTTCCTTCCAGGGAGTTTACATGATATGTTTGAAATTTACATTTTTATTGGGTCAATAACTGGTTAGGCGTGTTGAACCAGTTCGAATTGAACACAACCCATCTACAATATGTAGTATTATATATGAAATGGTTCAACCAAACATGACTCGATTGTGAAACGGTTTAAACTACACGACACACATAATCCATTTATTAACAGGTTGACACAACATGATCCAACACATTTAACCTCTTTAATTGATACGAGTCATTACTGACACGTACATTTAACTGATTTAAGAAACTACTATTTCATCCTTAGATTAGTTCTTAAATGGACGGGCTATTAGTTTGGTTACACGACTCGTTTCATTAAACGGGTCAAACAGATTCAACACGAACACAACATAATTAACTAAACGAGTTGATTAGTCAACACGAGCATGATCAAACTGAACTCAAACTCAGTTAAATTCATGTCATGTTCGTGCTGAGTCATGACTCACAACCCAAGTAGCTAGCCCTAGGGTCGGGCTGTAATTGACATCCCTATAAAAATTAGGAGTATGAAGGGAGCGGATATTAGTCTTTTTACCCATTGGAAACCTGCAAGTGCCCACCAGCAGCCCGGCAACCCCCATCCTCTATTGCTCAGAAGCTGACAAAAGAGGACAACACAACATCAGTAAATTATAGAGATTGTCGAATTTGATATCAGAAGTCCAAAATATAGGTCTTTACCAAGACTACAAGACCGCCCAATGAAAAACACACGGTCATTGACATACTCAGAAATCTAAGATCTCGTCCGGCCTGCATGATCAAACGCATAAGCAGTTAACAGAGTATAATTTTATGCGTAATCTTAAGCGTGATCAGTTGTGAAGAATAAGGGCTAACTAGTTTGGTACCCATAAATGGCCATTTTAGTTAGATTTAGTCCATAGCTAAGATATTTGAGTTTTTAAACTCTAACCAGGTCAATTTTTTTTTATTTACCCCCAATATCGGCTACAACCAGTTTTTCACTATCACGCCATCAAAATTTGAGGAAAGTGCAGTAGTGAGTGAGATACTCCATTTGTCCCAAAATGAGTGTGTCACCGTGCTGTCTCTTTTTTGAGAAAAATTAAGAAGTTAGTTTTGCACATTTCCTCTTATATCCCTAAAAACTTGTGTTGTAACAAACTCAAAAATACCATCTTATTATTGGGACACTATTGGTAATTCATGCATAACTAACTTTCTAAAATGAAAACAAGACACTCATTTGGGACGGAAATGAGAAGCATGACACTCATTTTGGGACGAATGGAGTAAGAAATTTAGAGCTTACTTGGTGTATTTCAAGGTGACATAACATAAGTTTTCTCTTTTGCTCTCTCCTAAAACAACGTTTTGGATAAAATATGCACAGTTTTGGATTATTTTGCTGTGAATAAATGAATGTAGCAGGTACAAGGGAGTTTTAAAAAAAAGACCAATCTAGGGGTTGAAATATTAAACCCCTACTAGAGGCGGAATTTAATGATTTAGTCCATGGGGTACGAAACACCGATTAGGCAAACTGTAACAAATCTTGCACAAGCTGACCAAATTAGGTTGTGTTTGGATTAAAAAAATTGGAATAAGAAACTCATTCTCATTCCAAAACCATTCTCACAACCAAGAAGTCTTAATAAAAACATGATATATTGAAACCTCATTTCCATTACCCACACAATTTTTAGTGGTAATTAGACTCCTAAACACCTAAGCGGGTGTGGAAAGTAACTAATTTTGTTAAAAGAGCCACAATAATTAAGCAAACTTAATAATTCTACTGGACATGTGACCTTGGCTTGTACAAACCAAGCATGCCTCGGCAAGTATAAAACAGGCAGAAGTTGAGAGCATTTGATATGAAGGTTAAAAGCTGAGCATACCATCAATGTTCCTTCAAGGCTATGTGTGCTGGGAGTCACAACTAATGCTAAGAAGTATGGAACCAGCACTGTGTGCATCTGCATGGACACAAAAATGTATATGTTGGGAAGTCAATACTCTGAAGTTCACTATGCTGTCTACAAAATAACTATGTATGTATTAATTTCCGTTCGAAAAATGTTTGCACTACAACGGATCCATTTCCTCCGCCCTTGACTCATATCTCTCACTTGGTGTAAGATTAAAAGACTATAATCTAGTTACATACAAAGAACTTCATAATTATATTTATAATGAAATCACGGATTAGATCACATCTGCCCACATGAATAGCTGCATGGTAACGCAGTGGTCGTTGGGTTAAAAAATATTGGATACATTATTGACTAGGCACAATTTACAGCAATACAGACTTTTGGTCCACTCAATAATTTAACATGGAGCTTAAAGTACATATTATGAACTTATGGTTCAATGTCACTCACCAAAGATTAAAAGTGAGAAATATAATTAGTTGTTTTTCACAAGCTCATCACCTTACAGAATTATATCAACAAATTTTCTTATTGAAAAAATGAAGAAGAAACAGAGATGCACTCAGAAGATAACTATCACAACTAACCTTCCGTATAACTTCTTGATCGGGTGTAAATAAAGTGGGGAACAACCAAGGAACAAATATTCCAACCACCCCTAATGTCAATCCAAGTACAGCTCCTATAACCACAAGTGACTTGAGAAGCATTCGAGCCTGTTCAATGTTGTGAAAATTTCAGTATACTGAGCGAACAAATATTCACATAAAGTCGGGTTCTGGAAGTATAATGATCCACCATACATTCATCATACTGCCCCTAAAAAAAATGTTTTGTTCAGGGGCAGGGGATCTATACTCTGACTTAATATTTGAAAACCGGTCATCATGCCATCAACTCAAAATAAACATCACTAACCTTTGTCAAACTCCGATTGATTCCATATATCAATTCGGGCATAAATGTTTGTGCAGTTTGAGAGAGAGGCTCACCCCATACCGTGCACATGCAGAATACTTGAATCATGACCTAAAGTGAGTGTAAATTACCATCATTTGTGCAGATAGAAAACTAATGCTGAGAAGAGAGTTTTTAAGATGGCATGTAAGTATGAAACTAACCTGATGAGCAGCTATAGTGTTTGTGCCCATAGATGTAGCAAAATATGTCATTACGGAGTAGAAGGCTACCTAAAGCATCCAAAAGACTCAGATGCATACGAAACCGTAATCACACGCAAACAGTTACGCATGGCTATAGATTTATGTCATGTATAGCAAACCTTTGACATCATTGTAACAAAAACTGGAGCAGCAATGGAAAATATTGACAAAACATCACTCAATGATGGAACGGAGATGGCAAGTGCATTGTATCCTTTCTTGTTCAGAGCTTGAAACATCATAAAAGCTGCGACAACCTAGAACATATGTTGGTAAGTGAAATACAAAAAAAATAATCTGATAGAAATAATTTATACTGAAAAGTTCATTCAGCTTACTTGTGAAACCATTGTTGCCCAAGCTGCACCGGCAATACCATAGCCCAAGTAGCTGCACAGGACTATATCACCAATGCAATTTATAACACTTGCAGCTGCCAGAGCCTTCAAAGGACCCCAAGAATCTTTCATGCCAAGACTACAAAATAAAGAAAAATCAGAACGCAAGCTTAAACCTTAAAGCCTCAGCAGTGTGAAAAGCATGTCTAGCTGAAATATATATAGCAAATCAAAAACATGTTAATTTCTTCAACTAGGATTGTGTGCATTAGCTTACAACCTTAACAACATAACTACAGCTGGCAATCTGGGTTTGGGTCGGATTTTATTTCAGGGTTCGAGTTCAAAAGACCAAATCTGAATCCGACCTGCACGGGGTGTGGGTTTCGGGCAGAGGGTTTTACATAGAAAATGTGTGGGTTGCCCCACACGAAAATCAACCAGGTATTTTATGCAAACAAAACTCAAAAATGTGAGTCGGATTTTGGGTGCCGCGGGTTCGGGTCCAAAGTGCCAGCTCTAAACACAACCACACCAAACACTCATACATTCAACAGATAACAGAGAAGAAAAGCATATTGCACCTTGCACTTTGAGTAACCCATCCAACAAGAACGGCAGGCCATGCTATGCCACGTATCTACCCAACAAAATGTTAATCAAGTAAGCGTAAGATAAGTAATCATGGAGAAAAAATTTGCAGAAGGTTTTGTAGCAAACGGGCATACAGCAGGTGACAGACAACAAAGGTGAGAACAAGAATTATAAGGATATCAGAAATCTAAGCAATCGTCCTATAATTCACACATCCATCCAAATGCAATAATCTCGAGTTGAAATTGAATCACATAACACATATAGAACATCGATATAGTAACTCAGATTCTATTGCCAATTGAAGGTAGGACTTTTTGTCAGATTACGGTAAGTATCTCAACACTAGTCAAGGCTAAGAAACCAAAAATAAAGAACAGCACAAATATATAACTACATATCTAACTATGCTGTGTTTGCATACTATCCAGACATATATGAACTTTAATGGCTTTAATATTCCCGTGTGCAAGATAACTGAGCAATAAAATGGCTAAAATCTTCTCCATATAATAAAGGGATAATTGCAGATACACCCTATGAACTTGTCACACAAAGCAAATGTACAACCTGAACTTTATTAACAAGAATTTGACCCCTATAAACTTTGATTCACCTATTCTGTTATAACTCCATTAACTTAAGCTGCAAAAAGACCAAACTGACCTTCTTCTCTTTTGAAACACTAACAAGCTAATTTAATGGGAGAAAAAAAAACCAGCACCAAACTCTAAATCACGTCTCTGTTTTCATTATGTTCATTAATGCACTATCATCATCTCTACCATATCCATATGATTTCATTCCTCTTTGTAGCAAACTGACCTTCTTCTCTAATGTAAACTCAACAACTTCGTCTTACGGTCGATCCTCTGAATCTTGCCAGAGAACACCGCCGCCTTTCACCTCCACCGTTGCCTCACAACCGTTGTTCTTATTTGTGTTCTGGACATGAAGAGATCCAATTGTCTTGCACGACCGAGCCTCCTCCTCCCGCGCGACCCTCTGAACTATTGCCAGAGACCACCCTTAGCGCTGGAGTTGCAATGGCAACGAAGAAGATGAAGAGGCACTCATCGTCTTCAAAACTTGAGAAAAACCCTGATATGTTTTGGTCTTTATGGACAGATCTGGAATGATTTTGGGTTGATGTGGTTTGGTTTTGAATTGTAGTTAGGTTTTTGGATCTCTGTATTTTTGTTTTCCAAATTTTTAGTATGAAATTGGCCATCATCTATTGAAGGATTTCTTCTGTCAAAGTTGTTCTTAACTGAGGAATTCATTATATTTTTTATAATTTCTTGATTCGTAAATGATATTTGATAGCTGTACAATCAAATAATTTCATATTTAAATGAAATTGGAATATAAAGGGATCAATTTTTTTTTACCTTAGTTGTTGAATTCAAGTGATGGATAGGGACAAATTAAAGGGAGAAGATTTCCAGTTTCAGTTTTTGGGACCTCCTCCAATCCCTCTCAGAACCACTCTGCCAAGCACATAACTGATTCGGACCTAGTTGGGATTAGAGAGATTCAGACCTTGTTTTGCTCCATATATGGTGATTGTTAATTTGTTTCAAATTTGTAAAAAATGATTCAGATTCATCTCAGATCTGAATTTACACTCTTGCACAAGAAAAATTAGGACTTGCCGGAAAATTCAAAGAGTAAACTTTCCGGTGACCGGAATCTTTATATAGTCATCGGAATCTTTAAACATTCAAAGACAATTATAAATGTTCATCTTTAAACATTATAAGGGTAAAATTGGTATTGCAAAAAAATAGTTAGTCATGTGCAACACATGTGATGAAAGATAGTGATTTTCAGTTAGATTTAACTGACGGAATAGGTTGGGAAAAGTTTATGGGGGTCGTATTCTTGTTAATAAAGTTCAGGTTATACATTTGCTTTAAGTGACAAGTTCATAGGGTGCATCTGCAATTACCCCTATAATAAATCTCTATATATTTACTGTTCAGGATCAAAACCTAGTGTTAGGGAAAGTTCACTAAGATTTATGATTCACCTGAACATATGTATTTGCTGCAGGTACAAGATGTGCATTGTTTGATCCTGTAAAAGCTGAAATAATCGAAAATAGAAAATTGATCAATCAATTGATGTGCAGAGCTACTAACTTTGTAAACTATAAATGCAAATAATCAAGCAGGCATCAGAAATATGTAAAGCAACTTGAATGGTAACAGCCTTCATTACCAGTTAGTAGCCATGAACCAAAGAACTTTGTAAAGAAAAACATGAAGAAGCCAGAAATCAACGCAACAAAAAGCAAAATAGATATTTGATGCTGCACCTCCTTTTTATCCTGCATGAACACCATTTAGCCTTAGAATGCACCAAAACATATAGAACATAAAAGGGGCACTATAATTAGTTGCATAGAACATATATCACTGGTCATTCGAAATTCTAAACATAATCAAGCAGTTGCAACTAGGAAAGTCGGAACAGAAATTTTGACAAGTTAATGCCATGCAGTATGAACTTGTAAGATCTCCAACTATATAGGTTCATGAACTGCACTAATTAATCAATATCCATAAACAAACCATTGATGCAGTAAGAAGCTGCTCAAATATAATTGCTAACCTTACTAAACTGTACACAATTTAAATTACACAAGACGTTGAAACTACCTCCTAATCAAAGGCCAAAATGGCCTGGAACAACTCAGTACTCACCAATGTAACAAAATACATAATGTGTTGGTCTTTTTGTAACCAATACTCTAAATTCATTCTAACACAAACAAACAAGCACATGGGTGAAATACAAACAAAGCTCACATCAATAAAACAAAGAAACTAACCTGTCTAGCAAGAGAAGTGGCAACCATATTTGAAGTTGCAACAGAGAGGAACATGAACACATAACTTATGTTATCACAAACAACCGTCCCGGGACCTGTAAATCCAACACTAAAAACTAAAATCAAAACCACCAAATTCTTCCTACAATTTCCCAGCAACCAAAAAATATATAATAAGTTTTTGCACATCCTGAACTGTCATTTTTCAGGTTTAGTCCATTTCCTGAGTTTTTTTATACCCTAAATTGAAAGAAATTGTAGTTTTACACCCCTATTCAGATTAACACGCCAAAAACTTCAAAATTTTCATATTTCGGCACCATAATTTTGATTTTTTCCATTTCTCTTTCTTCTCCTTCTAATTTAGCTAGCTTTAACTCTCATCTCTCTGTATCATCGTAACTATAAACATAATCATCATCTTCTTCTTTTTCTCAAACACTAGCTCTAGCATGCATAACTTGCCTATGAGAATTGCATATAAAAAAAATAAAGAAAAAAATACAAACTCTGGCACCAAAATTGAACTTTTTAAAATATTATTCGGCACCATAGAATCTTTATAGGAGTGTAAAACTACACTTCTGCTTGGAACAGGGTTTAATTTGATAGGATATTGTTATGGGAAATCAGTATATGGACTAAGTCTAAGAAAATGAAAGTCCAGTGCTGAGTGCAGAACTATTTTACTCTAAAAATATTTAAATAAATAGACTGTCCAAGCAAGTACCTAAAGCAGCAAGCTCAATGGAGCTTCCCTGACCAATAACGGCCGTGTCAATGAGACTCATCAACGGCCCGCAAATCCACAGCCCGGTGGCCGGTCCGGTGAACATCACAATGTCCTTAATTTGACCCCAAATGCTCTGATTCCCCAATTCCTCGGCCTTCGAGCCCTCAAATTTCACCACTTCCGGCGTAGCCGAACCAGCGTCACTGTCAATTTCACTCCGGAATTCCGGGAAGTTTCCGAGAATTTCTTTCCCGGAGCTGACGCAGGAAGATATGAACAGATTGGGACGCTTTTTGGGAGCAGAAATGAGTGAATTCGGGGGCAAACAGGAAGGGAAAGGGCGGGTTTGGAATCGAGAGGGTCGATAGAAGCTAGGGTTTAGGAGAGGAGGCCCAGAAGAGCAAGCTAGGGTTTTGAGCTTCATGGCTGGGATTGTGGAGAGAAATGGTGCGTTGTTGGAGTCTGATATAGAAGAAGAAGAAGAAGAAGGTTTAGTGGATTTTGATTCAAATATCAAAACAGCTGAAATTTGTGGGAGAGTTTAAGACGACACAGCGACGAGGTTTGGCGGCAAGAAATATGGTTGGTTTTGGAAATTGAGCCACCGATGTTAGCGTGCAAAAACGGGCAATTTCCATGCATTTTAGTTTTCTCAAAAACAAAATTATCTATTTGTGTCGGGTTAAAAGTTTAGTATTACGTTAGACACGTCAGGCCGAATTTGGATCGAATCAAAATGAAAGCTTTTATAAAGGACCATACCAAACCGGCAAACCCGATGTATTTTATCAACTCAACTTATATGCGTCAATGTTTTAAACGATTAATGTTTGACTCATTTGATTAAACGGGTTCGTCACGACACAACTATAAAACGGACTCTGTTAATTAACATGAACTAAACAAAAACCAATTTAAAACTTGTGTCATGTTCATGTTGTGTCACGAGTCATGACTCGAATTGCAAATCCTAAAAAGGTCATTGAATTTTATGATTTATATTTTTTTATTATTTGTTCACTAAATTTTATGCATTTTTTATATTTCCAAAATTAAATGAATGATAGAAAAATATAAAACACAATTTTCAATACTTTGCATGAGTTGCACGTGTTTAATAAATTTTTTATTTGATTCATTTTTACTAAAAATGTCATTTATAATTCATATTTCAAATATTTGCATACGAATATGAGTTCCTAAAACAAGCGTATTTTTGGCACATAAACTATATATATTGAATTTTAAATGTGTTACGTCAGCAAGACAAGTCATATTGTCAATCTCCACGTCATACAAAAACGCAACATCTACCGTCACTTATGCATCTCTTACGAAAAGAAGTTAACATCGGTACTATAAATTGTGTTTAAAATAAAGTTCATGTATTTGTTGTACAAATTTTGACAAATAGACTTATATATACATTTTAGTTCACACCCAAAATATGATTTGTCTTTTTTATTTATGCTAGATATTAATTGTTTCAAAAGCAAATTCATAAACAAATTTATGTATTTCATTTTCACTAAAAAGTATATTTCATATATAACAAAGAGAGCGAAAAATATGAGCTATAATTCTTATTAGTACCATCACTTTGTTATTTATTCTAAATAAATGTCTTTTTTTGTTAATTAATATATATTTTTTATAAGCAAGCGTACCAACTGAGCCTCCAACCTGAGAACTCTGGAAGAGTAAAAATCTTAAACCAATTGCTCCGACAATAGTTGGTTGTTAATTAATATTCTATAAATTCGTAGCAACACACCCTTGAAAATCCAAAAATTTCAAGACACTAAGCTGAATGTTTAGGAACCATAATATAAATGGTGGCTAAATTTAACTCAAAAAAATTAGCTTAAATTCTTTAATTATTATTAAAAGCCAATTACAGTATCACTAAAATGAACAATGGAGCTAGATAAATAGTTTTGCTTTAACCCCATAAATATTACAACAAAGGATCATACAAAGTACAAACATTACAATTGGTTGTGAGGTAACTATAGCATATATTGAGCTTGTGCTCTTCTTATGCTTTTGGACCTTCTAACAGAACACCATGACTATGACACCTTTGGCAGTTTGGACAAAAGACATTGCCATCTTTGTCACAATTTTGGCAAAAACCATATAACAAGCCAAAAGAGCAAGAGATTTCAATACCCAGTTGCGTATTTAAGTCGGAGAGGTAGAAACTTCAATTGTCGCGTGTTACATTGAAATGAGCCGAGCCACGAAGCAACTCTAAGCAACTCCAAGCTTCCCTAGTTTATACTGACTCAAGTCCTCTGAGAGCACGCCGTTAGGAGAAAGAAGGCGACTCAGAGAGAGGAAAAACCGAGCCTGAAAATGAAGTTTGTTACTTTCGGATTGGTCTTGGAATGGAAATTATGCATTTACATGACGAGGAAAGCTAGGGCTCTTACCCATTGGAACCCTACGAGCGCGCACCAACAGCCTAGCAGACCATATTGTCTACTGCTTACAAACTGGGAGAGAGTGAAACATAATCAAATTAGTTGACAGCGTATGTAGAGAAAAATCAGAAATTGACAGTATGATAGCATGTGGATAGAGTTGGCAATTTGGACCCAAACTCGCGGCTACACTAAACTCGACCTACATTTGTGCGAGTTCAGATCAGATATTAGACCCGATCAACTTTTGGGTTGAGTTGGGCAAACCCACACATTTTGTACTAAAAGCTCGAAATCTGCCCCCCTTGCGGGTTGGGTTCAGGTTAGGCCTTTTGAACCCGAAAAATACAACCCAAAACATGAAATACCAGCTCTACGTTTCGATAAGAATTTGTGTTCAAAAATGGAAATCAAGAATTCCATTCATCGTGTTTAGACTAGAACTTTTTGTCCATCAAAACGGTTTTGAAATGTGCATCTCATTCCAATTCTCATTTAAAAACAAAATTAAAATGCTACTTATATGTGTGAGATAGATATTTACCATGAGTAATAGGGCACCCAAGACAAAGCATCCGCTCATCGCTAAGCTAGCAAATTTAAGGTCCCTTCCAGCCTGCACGAGGAAGAAACATTCAATCTCATGGAAAGTGATGGAATGTGAACTAAGTAATAATGAGGTTCCCTTGTATATGGAAAGATGTTTGTTGAAAAGTTGTACTAGGGCATTAGTATAAGATCATGCCAAAATATAAAAATACGAGTGTACCAAACATACCAGCAATGTTCCTTCAAGGCCAAGAGTGCAGGGTGTAATAGCTAATGCAGCGAAGTATGGAATCAACACTTTGTGCATCTGCACAGGCACATGAAAGAAACATTGAGAAGAATCAGATACGTAATGAGTGAATTCAGAATCTAAACTAATATAATCACAATTTTTGCTGATAAAACATGTTCTCCAAAATTGATTGTGTTCTTCTACTTCAACTGAGAAAGTAAAATAATTATAAAAACAAGCTAGTGAGAAAATAATACAGATATGATGATCAAGCAGGAGTCCAAGAGCTATTCACGACTACTTTGACATTTCAAGGGATTTTTCAGTTATTGTACTTTCTAATACGCCAAAAGTATCACCTGAATCCATCTCAGTTTTCTAAAGAAGGGCATATATAACTCAAATAAACAAAATTGTTAATTTGTTTAATCATTAAACCATCTAGTACGATATGCCGTACTCACAAATCACAATTCCACTTGTACGGTCAAAAGCCGCAAAGATCATATAATGTTTGAAACTAGTACACACTAAAACTATCCTTGCTCATGATACCTAACTTCTTACACCAATCATTTACAAGAACTAATTGTACAAAAAGGGAAAAGATAATTAAGAAAAGTTTGAAAAGCAAAAAACATACCTCCCCTATAACCATCTGATCAGGTGTATACATTTTTGGGAACAGTCCTGTAAGTGTTGCTCCAATAGTTCCCAACACCAATCCAAGTATAGTTCCAATGATCATAAGGGACTTTAGTAAGGTTCGAGCCTGTTTGATATCACAAATCTTTCAGACACTTAAAAAAACACACATAAGATTAAACTTTTTAACCAAACATTTCCAAATCCAATAAAGATTCGAAGAAGAAATGAAATACTATATCACTCCACATTCTGTTAAATACATGCCAAATGTCTCTACATAGCATCATTAAGATGCCAAGGGTAACAGAATGCTTGAAAAGATTGATATACAAGGAAGAAAGGAACTAAGGAAGTAGTACCAAAATAATTTATGAATTATCGGGATCCGACTAATTTGGTTACTGAACTAATTTCATGCTAGAATAGTCCTCTAATTATTAAAAACCAACCATAATGGTCTCCGACACAAACATCCATTACTTTTTTTGTTAGTTTGCTGATGTGACATTAAAATAAACAAAATTTAAATTAATTACACAGTCAGCCCTAAAAGGACATTTCATTATTCAAATAGTGAAATGCCATGTCAACACTGGTTGATTGTGTAATTAATTTAATTTTGTATCCATTATAATGTCATGTCAGCAAAACTAATAGAAAAGTTAGTTACACTTAATGTCGAAGTTTCGAAGACCATTTTCATCGATTTTTAATAGTTGGAGGATCATTTTAGGCATAAAATTCGTTCAATAACCAAATTACCTGGGCACTGATAGTTATAATTACAAACAGAAACCACTAACCTTTGACAAATTTCTGTTTACTCCATACATTAACTCTGGCATAAATGATTGTGCAGTTTGAGAGAGAGGCTCACCCCACACAGTAAACATAG
The DNA here is from genome assembly GCA_036897485.1 of Pelargonium nanum. Classification (NCBI taxonomy): domain Eukaryota; kingdom Viridiplantae; phylum Streptophyta; class Magnoliopsida; order Geraniales; family Geraniaceae; genus Pelargonium; species Pelargonium nanum. The sequence continues at coordinate 6,273 of JAYMTF010001353.1, read as the reverse complement.
TGTACATTTGAATCATGACCTAGAGGTGGAGTTAGTCGTTAATGTAAATTAACATCCTTTTAGGAGAATACAAAGAAGACATAAAAGTAGCCAAAATTAAATACACTGGTAAAACAGACCTGATGAGCAGCCACTATATGTGTACCCATAGATGTAGCGAAATATATTATGAGTGAGTAGAAAGCCACCTAAAACATCAGATTGTCTCAGACGCAAGTAAATAATCACATCAAAAGATATTACCATTCAAGTGAAAGTAACAAACCTTTGACATCATTGTTATAAATACTGGAGCAGCAATTCCAAATATAGTCAGAAGTTCATCGGGTGATGGAATAGATATTGAATATGCATTATATCCCTTTTGATTCAGAGCTTCAATCATCATAAAAGCTGCAACAACCTAAAGCATGCTAGTAAATGGTAGTGGAAATATTCAAAAATAAAATATGCAACAATTAAGTAACACAAAACATGTAAATGAAAAGAAGGGGTTTATAATATAACTGGGAAGTTATTTCAGCATACTTGTGATGCCATTGTTGCCCATGCTGCTCCAGCAATACCATAACCTAAGAAGCTACACAAAACAACATCACCGATGCCATTTATAGCACTAGAAACTGCCAAAGCCTTCAAAGGTCCCCAAGAATCTTTCATACCAAGACTGGAATATATATACACATAGGGGAAAACAAAAAACAAATTAGAAACAGATGTAACCAGTTAATATAGTTGCACTTACAAAACTATTTAATATTAGCATTAACATGTCGATAACCAGTATAGAACAAAGGGTAAGATATTGCCGGCTCATTCAATATATAATGTGGGGGAAATTGCAGAATATTCACACCTTGCACTTTGGGCAACCCATCCAACAAGTATTGCAGGCCATGCCAAGCCTCGAATCTACAAACAGGAAAGGTACATAATATAGTCAAAGTGTCAGCAGAAACATATCATGAGTGTTGAAATGCCACAACAATCAATTTGGGCAACTAAAGGGGTGCATGACTTGGATGACAGTTGTGCTTGTGTCTCTGGAAGCATAGGTTCTAGTTTTAGTTTCATTTATTTACACTCATTTTCAGGTACTTACTGCAAATTAAACAAACCGGCTCTCAGAGAGGTTTAGATTGCAATTGGCCAGTAACATTGAAGAGAGAGAGAGAGAGAGCAAAATCCAATGAGAATAACAGGCAATCCATCATTTGAAAAGAGAACACATTAATGGCTTTATCAAAAGAAAACCAACCTGAACGTATATATTTGCTGCAGGTACAATATGTGCATTTTTGGGGCCGGTAAAGGCTGAAAGAAAAAGAATATTACACAAAATGAGATGACCGAGAACTCAAACATAACCAAACCTCTACGTGTTTATTATTATGCATAATAGTAGATAAAAATTGGAATATGTAATTTTTACCAGCTAGAGCCCATGAGCCAAAGAATTTTGTAAAGATAAGCATGAAGAAACCACAAGTCAAGCCCAAAAAGAGTAAGACAGATATTTGATGCTGCACTTCATTTTTATCCTGCAAGTTAAACAATACACGATAGACAAACAAAGAATGAAAAATAAGTGATCAAACAAACAATTCAAGCACAACAAAGCTAATTAGTAAGAGAGTATAAGAATACTCAGTTAATCTCATAAAGAGTAGATAAATTCAACAAAGCAATAGAGGACTCATTAAGTGTAGTGGCTTAGCGTAAAGAAATTTTTAACAGAATAGTACAATATATATTGATTGCAGTAATAATGTTATAGTGTATTCTTTACTAGTACCCGGTTTCTGTTTCTTTTTAAATGTGATACGGGAGGATGTGAAATGTGATCAGACCCTGTGTTGACAATTACATTGAGCATGCACACATTTCCAGTTTAATCAAACATGTGTTCTCAAAAGCTTATCTGGAAACCGTACTAAGATGCTATACGCAATGTGGAGCCATTTCATTTCCATAGATCATCCAAGCACTTGCATGCACAACTATATTTGTGGAATCAATGACATAAGAATGTTCAAACCAATGCAACATAGGGCCAGCAATTGGTCGAGTAGGATCAAGTCAACCGCCTGACATCGATACCAACACGGGAATGTCGATCCATGGAAAAATGAACTAAACCCATTAACGGGTAAAATTAATTGAAATTTTACTACAAATCACCTCTTAATTGTTCTGAACAATTTTAATGATCTTTTCAAAGATGAACTTACATAACTAAAACAAAACGTTTGAAAGATACAGATTTTTAATCACATTAATTTGCTAGTTATTACTATATTACAGAGAAAATACAAAGAAACTCGGGTGTAATGATCTGTCGGGGATACACGGTCAAACTACGCATCATCTGTTCAAAAAATGCCACTAAAGGTAACTTCTAAACCCTACCCAATTGATTATACTACTTCAGTAAAATCACCCTATCCAAACCCACAAAATTAGCAAGGTTATAGAAGATATGCCAAAGACCAGGGCTGGCAATTTGAACCCAAACCCGCGAGCACCCAAAATCCAACCCGTATTTTGCGGGTTCAAGACACATAAAATGGCCCTGGTTAATTTTCAGGCTATGGAGAATTGTGGATCAGATCGGGCAACCTGTACCTCTGGTGGGCGGGTCAAACCTTTTCATCCCTAAAACCCAACCCATAACCCAGATTGCCACCTTTACCCAAGATCTTATCCTTGGTTTGTGGTTATGCTAAAAGATGGTTGGTAGGTCTGAGAGACCTTGATGTTACTAAACAATACTCATGTCCATGTGTTTTTTTTTTTCTTTTCTCCTTTTGTTTGGTTATCCACTTGTCCACAGAATCTCCAAACTCATCTACTGAGGGAAAAATAAAGAAAACAAAATAGACAGAAATAATGCCTTAAAAGGAAAGAAAAATCAAAATAAACAAAAAGTCACAAATAAGTATTGACGTGGTAATGTTTATTCAATAGTACTGGCAGAAAACCATAAGTACTTTCTTCTTCTTCTTACTTGTCCTATTTACATAAATAAAAAACTAACCTGTCTGGCAAGTGCAGTGGCAACCATATTTGAAGTTGCAATTGAAAGGAACATAAACACATAACTCATATAATCACAAAGAACTGTCCCAGGACCTGCTCAAGCAAAACAAGATCATCCAGTTAACCTCTCCAGCTTCTTAAAACACCCACACAAAACCCAAATTATTCACATAAAATAAAGGGTAAAATAGTTTGGTACCCATGGATTTACATTTTTATTAGTTTTAACCCATAATTAGTGTTCTAATGGTTTTAGCCCTTAAACCAATCAAGAGCAACTTGACTAATTTAGGAGCTAAAACCATTGAAAACCCCAATTATGAGCTCAGACTAAAAAAAAATGTTAGAGGAGATACCATTGAGATAAGATTTCAACTGATTCAAACTTTTCTTTTCTTTCCCACATTTTCTCAGCAACCAAACAGATATATAAACCAAAACGAACACACAACATCCAATTACCTAAAGCAGCAAGCTCAATTGAGCTTCCCTGACCAATAACCACAGTGTCAATGAGACTCATCAACGGTCCACAAATCCACAGACCCGTAGCAGGTCCCGTAAACATCGCAATCTCCTTTATCTGGTTCCAGATACTTTGATTCCCCAATTCCTCCGTCCCAACCTCCACCTCCACCTCCTCCTCAAACAAACCAACCGGAGCAACACCATTACCGTCATTTTCAGCACCAATTTCAACCTCTTGGCTTGGGCTAATACAACAAGTCACAAACCTAGTTCCATGAACTTTCGACGAATTGCTCAAATTCAACGCATTCCAAGATTTCCGGAAGCGAATGCGAGACGCGGAGAGAGAAAATGGTCGGAGCTCGTGGAAGAGGAACTTGGGATTGGGGTCTTGGTGGAGCAGAGGAGGCTGAGATAGGCGAGCTAGGGCTTTGAATTGCATATTTTCAGAGAAATTTGGGGAAGAAGATGAAGATTTGGGAAATGGAGATGGGAGAGATAGTGAGTGGGAGTGGGAGAATTTGAAAACACGAAAAAGCGCAAGAACCACACAATTTGTTGGCGGGTTGAGACAAAAATTATGCAATAATGTGAGTTTGGGTTAAATTATGGTAGGCCCAATATCGAGTTAGGTGATGTGTGCGACACGCTAGAATTGACGTTCAAATTTTAGGTCAAATTTGTCTAGATTTAAATTTATGAAAATTAATTTGGATCTGAAAGTAGTTCTTAGGGTCGATGTATGGATTTTATGTTGATTTGCATGTATTTTGTAGAATAAATATGATATCGTCGAACTGCATAAATGGTTGGATAAGACAGTTCCACTTTTAGTTAGATTGGATTTTGGATGGTTGCGGGTTCGGATGCAAATTGTCAGTTCTAACACGAATAGGAGATTTTTAATTGTATTGTATTTGTGTTGAATATCGCTCTACTCTCACAAATTCACTTGAGTTGATATAAATTAAATTTAATAAGATGTCATCACTTCATTGATTTGGCTCAGCCTAAACCAATTTTTTTTACTCACATTACTTTTCCACTATATATATAAAGAAATTTGGTAAAGTCCTAGAGAGAACTATAAGAGTTATATAATTAAATAGCTTTTATAGGAAAACCCCAGAACCTAGAGTCTTATAAATGAAGAAAGAGCTAAAAATTCCTTACAACAAAAATCTATTTCACCACTAAAAACAAGACATGGACTCAAATCAACCACCATAGTAAAGGACATGTTACAATGAGTAGCACATACAAGTGGCAAGTGAGTGAAAGCAATTTTTTTGTTTTTATTTGGTTTTAATAAATTTGAAAGATAGGTGTCAATAGATGATTGAATCCTAATATTAAGTTAAAGAAAAGATGTGTCACAAATAAGTATAAATGTAATTAGCATCCAATTATATTTCCCATTTTTTTTGAGATTACAAGTTCAAATTTGTAATTTAACATGCGTCCAATATTTTAAACATTAAAATGTAATACTATGCATTTAAAAAATGATAATAAACTAAAAAAATAATGTTTTTTACTCCATCAAACCATTTTATTACTACCTAAATCAATGTTATTATTTTTATTACATTCGTAAAAATATTGTAATTACAATTAATTTTGTGAAATTATATTATTAATATTGTTATTTCAAATAATTTGCCCGACATATACTCATGGAAAAATATATAAGATCCAAAACACATGTCAAATTATGATTTGTCTCTTTCAAATTTGGCTTGTGACACTTGTCCCCAAATCTCATCACAATTCATGTGAAATTTTGTATACCACAAAACAAATTTTAATGCAATTACTTTTTAATTTTTACTTTTTACATATCAATCCACATATTTAAATGTCAAAATATTAATTAGTATATCATTTCGATTATATCAATCCACATGGTAATAATATAAATCTGGGTTAGAACAGTAATATAGACAATAAAGTATTGGTTTAATTAAATATAATTAAGTAGCTTACATAAATATCACTAATAATATACTATGTTTTAGACTTTTAGTGAAACAATACCTTTTTTCAATGATTGAGCTAAAAGTACAATACAAAAATAACAACCAATTCAATTTGTTGATTGAGTCATAATCAAACAACTTTTATTTTAAATAAGAAAACAAATTTATTTAAAACAAGTTAACAAATAATAAAAATAATAAATTATGTAAAATAAAGTACATATGGAGTTTTCGCCTAAGGGATGTTGCAAATGGTCAAGATACATATTTTCATGTGAGAGGTCGTGAGTTTAATTCTTATTGCGTCGGATGAAGTGAAATTTTAGATTAAAAGGAGAAAGTTACCCCCTATTATGTAGCTCAACCGATATAAAAAAAGTACATATAGAATCATACTATTTTGCCAAATAACGTATATTATCGTGAATTTTAAAAGTAAAAGTCTCATAATAATCTATGTACTTTCGTGTTTGCACTTAATTTGAAACTCATTTTTTGTAAACTCAAATGAATTTTGAATTTTTGTGTTTCGACCCAACTTGATCCCTGAAACTTTTGATATAAGCTCCAAAGGTAAGCTCCATTTTGGATTAATATTTAAAAATTCAGCGAAAGTTTAAAACCAAATTGAATACTTTACACATTATAAATTATAAAAGTTCTTAAAAAAAATAGGGTTAATTACAGATAACCCATATGAACTATCCACATAAAACAGATACATCCCCTGAACTTTGTTTTGTGACAGATAGCCCCCTAAACATTTTGTTTTGTGACAGATAGCCCC